>PVIJ01009278.1:0-67830 GCA_004024925.1 Scalopus aquaticus
GAGCCCAGTCCTCTCTGCCCTGCCTCCCGAGCCCAGGAGCTCATCCAGCGGCTGCAGGGCGTCGTCACGCGGCCACACCGCCTCCGCCCGGCGCAGAGCAGCAAGGTGCGCGGGGGAGCGGGCGGCGGCGGGCGGCCGGGCAAGGAGGCGGCCTCACCACCCTCCCCCTGCACAGATCTCCAGCGACCACCGCGCGGAGTTCGCCCGCTGCTTGGAGCCTCTGCTGCTGCTGGGGCTGCACCGGGGGGCAGGTCCCGGCGGCGGCACCAACACGTGAGCAGAGAGGGGCTCTCCATGCCAGGGACCGGGCGGGGGCAGCGGACCCCGGGGCCCTGGTGGGTGGGGCGCCGCTAAGCGGCCACACAGCTGCCCCTGCCAGCTCCCCAAGCTCCCTGAGCCGCTGCTTCTGGCCGCCAGCGGTGGCCACTCAGGAGGCTGATTCCCCGGCCAGCGCAGAGGCGGCCCTAGGGGACACCCGGGATCCCCGGGATCGCAAGCCGTGGCTGAACGGGGGAAGAGGTTGGCCGGGAGAGGACACGGGCTGCCCCCACCGTGCTGCAGCCTCCACTACCCTGCTGGGGCACCTCGAGACTGAAGGGACAGGCGATGGGGTCCCCAGTCTGGACTGCCGGACACTCTGCACAAGCTGGAAGAAATCCCTAACCTGGCTAACCCAGGCACCCCAGGGAGACGGGGCAGTGAGAACACCCCTATGCACCTTCTGCACGGAAGTCGCCCTGCTCGGGGAGACTCACAAAGCCCGTGACGTCAGCGCATCACGGGCTTTGGTGCCACCTGGCATCAGGCTTTCTCAGGGCGCCCTGGCTCGCCATGTAGGGTGAGGGGCTGTGGCAGGGAAGGCCTCCCAACCCCCACATCTGCTCTTCCCAGGTTAGCAGGGGGCCCAGGCCCCAAGGTGCTGATGGGGCCTGGCTGCCCTTCCCCGGTGGGAAAGATGTTGGGGTCACCCGTGCAGAAGCCCTCGCCGCACCGGTCCATCAGCACCAAGTTGCTGCTCGCGGCGGGCGCGGACACGCCCTTCTCCGAGCACTGCCGCCACTACGAGGGCTCCTACCAGGTGAGGGGGCGCGCCTCCTCCCGGCGGGAATGGCCAGATCTAGCGCCGGGTTAGCCGCCTGGGAGCGGCCCCGCAGCAGCCACGGCTCCCGCGCCTCTCCGCACAGCGCCTGCAGGCTGAGATGCAGCGCCTGAAGGACCAGGTGCAGGAGCTGCACCGCGACCTCACCAGGCACCACTCGCTCATCAAGGCCGAGATCACGGGCGACATCCTGCGCAAGGCGCTGCAGCTGGACGCGCAGATCGCCGCGGAGCACGCGTGCGTGGAGGGGATGCGCGCGGTCTTCCAGGAGGTGAGCCGCCTGCCGAAGCTCGGCTCCCGGCGGGAGGGGCCGAGGGGAGCCGTGGCGCGGACGCCCTCTAGTGGCAGGTCTGGGCCCGGCCGAACTGACTGGGTGGGGCGCGCCTCTGGGTCCCTGCTCGGCGTCCAGGTTAATCACCACCTTGCTCTTTCAGATCTGGGAGGAGTCCTACCAGCGAGTGGCTAATGAGCAGGAGATTTATGAAGGTCGGGGGACTGCTGGGAGGTCCCTGTCCTGGAGCTAACCCACGTACTAGCAGGGTCAGGCGCCAGCTACCCCTAACCCGCTGCGGCTCCCACACGCTTCCCCTTAGCCTTGGCTTCGCTGCCCAGCTGCTAACTGGCTTCCAAATGATGCATCTGGGGCCAGGGTTCAGTAAGTAGAACGTCCTCACGACGCTCACCTCCCTCTTGAACAAAGGCGTGTTTGGGGGTGAGGTTTGTGAGGGTCCGAAGCCAACGAGACCCAACACCCCAGCCTCCACCCCACAGCCCAGCTCCATGACCTCCTCCAGCTGAGACAGGAGAACGCCCGCCTGACCGCCGTCACGAAGCAGATCGCGCCCTACGTGCGCTCCATCGCCAAGGTGACGGAGCGGCTGGAGCCTAGGTGAGACCAGAGTCCCCAGGGGAGACCACCAGTTGTGTGTGGGAAAGAGCCCTTCAGGGCAGTCGGTGGGCCGGGGGGTTTAACCCGGGCGCCTGGGTGTGCCAGTGCCAGCCACATGCAGTAGCAGTGTGTGGGCTGCTCTGAGTTTGTTATTATTATCTATGCATACAAAAGCTGGGGTGCAGGCCAGAGGTGCGGGGGGCGGGGAGTGAGAGGATTCCCCAGAGACAGAGTGGGGAGCAGAACAGGCGGAGCCACTGAAATCCACTGCTGAGGGGAGCAGCGGGAGACAGACAGGAGAGGTCTGCTCCCCACGTGGGTCAGCTCAGCAGGCCACAGTGGCTGCCGATAGCTTGACAGTGCTGAGATTTTAACCCCTGTGCCACCAGGGGGTCCCCCAAGTTTGTTTCTTGGCACACAGTTGCCCACCCCTTGCCCTCAGGAGTAGGTCAGAGCAGAAGACACTTCTTGGGGGTACGGTGGGGACCCACAGCCGGTCCAGCCTATGGGACACAGAGAGAGGAGGGTAGAACCCTCAGCAAGTGGTGACCCAAATTTAGACAAGAACCGGAACCAGAAACAGCCCTGGGCCCGGCCGCGGCCGACCTCCGTGTGGCTGGCCAGTACGGAGCCTGCCCCGCTGCCTGAAGGACTCTCCTCCTCCACCCTCCCGGGGGTTCCCTTTGCCTCACTTCTGGGCTTTGGCAGGTTTCTCAGGGCTACTGAACTGGTTACCCACCCACATGCTCCCAGCTCCCCAAATTCTGGAGTTACCCTTTCCTGTTGTGACCCAGGAAAGCTGTTCCTCTGATGTCCAGGTCCCTCTGCGGAGTTTTAGTGAGTTTGGGGGACGAACGTTAGCGCGGGCGTGTGCGGCCACCCGCTCTGCACCGGTCACGGCGAGGCTCACTCCCTGCCAGTTCCGCCTTCTGGATGACCCGCCCCTCAAGCAGCTCCTCCCCGGGGCGGTCAGAGCACTTAACTGCAGATACTGTGTGTCCATTTATAAAGCCTCAGCTCCCGGCAGAACTCCCTGCGCGGTTTGCAGCGGGGCTGGTGGTATCCTGAGGCCTCTGGGTGGAGGTGATGTTCCGGTGCTGCCCCCCATCTGCACACACCCCACTGTGCTCCTAGCCCTTCCCCTCTGTGCGCCCCAGACGCGGTGCCGGCACACAGGTCTCTGCCAGGAGATGGCGCCTGTGGCCGGTTTCACAAATGCAGAGGCGCCCAGGCCCAGCCTACCTCCTGGGATTGGGGATCCAGGGTCTTTAGACCTTTCCAGTCCCCAGGTGTCCCTGGCTGCCCCCTCTGCTCCCCCCCCCCCTGAACAATCTCTGGTTTCCGCCACCAGCCACCTCGCAGCCACGCTGGGGCTCCCTCCCTGGGCCTCTGGCCACACTCCTTGGTCTGGACTGTCCAGGGTCCCCCCGCCTCTCCGGATGTGCCGGGCTCTGCCTCTCCCCTTGGGGCCCTGACCCCTCTCCCCACCAGTCTCCCACTGCCCCTCCGGGCCCCTGGCACCTGCCCCCAGACGGCCAGCAGAACTTGAGCTTCTCCCCCAACGTGTTTCTCGCATGTCACGAGAGGAAATGGCTTCAGTCACCCAAGTGTTCAAGTAAAGTGTGGGGGTATCTGGGTCCCTTCGCTTATTCCCATTTCCAGCTCACCCCAAGTCCATTGACTTGACTCCTTAGTTGACAGGATTTGTCTCCACCGCCATCACACGCCTGCCAGTGGGCGGCCGGCCAGCCCGTCCCCGCCCACGCACCCATCACAGTGGCCTTTGGGCTCCCCAGAGCAGCGACATTGGCCCCCCCTCCTGGCCTCTGTCTGGAATGCTCCTTGCTTCGGCTTGGCCCACGAGCCTTTCCACTCCCATCTCAGTGTGCCGCCAGCAGAGAGGCCCTCCCAGAGAGCCCGAGGCGAGCCCTCTGCTGCCTGGTGTCTACCCAGGCCTGTGCAGCCTCCTTCCCAAACTCTGGCGCCCCAGACGGCCCCTCTCCTCCCCACGGGTCACGGCCTGAGCCGAAGGCCTGGTGGGCACCGAGCGCTTGGCTTTGCTGCAGCGAGCTGAGGGCCTGGGGTGGCCGGCGGCCACTGAGAGCCCAGGGCTTGCTGCCTCGCAGGCTTCGGGCCCCCGTGGAGGAGCCGCCGGAACACCTACAGAGCCCGCGTGAGGACGGCAGGAGCGGCGAGGCCCAGGCCAGGTAAGCAGGTGGGTCCAAGCGAGGCCCTCATCCCAGCCCTGGGTCTGGGCCAGCCACCGACAGGCTGGGCCTCGCCTGGGGCCAGGGGCTGGGGCCGGACAGGCTCTTAACTGGACCTGACTTCCAAGTGGCTTCACTGAGGGCAGAAACGGCCGAGGACGGACAGGGCTGGTTTGTTGCCAAAGGTGGCCCCACTCAGCCCGCCGGGAGGGCGAGCACTGCAGACAGGCCTCCCTACCCTGGGGACTAATCCCACCTCTGCAAGCTGGGCACAGGCCTGTTTGCTGGCGAGAATTACTAGTGTGGGGCCGCCGTGCTCGAGGCCGCCCCTCCGCCCTGGCACAGCTGACCTTTCAGCATCACACCCGGTGAAGCACCTTCGTCACGGGCGCAGAGCTCATTCAGGAGAGCTGGAGGGCTGGGTCTGTGCTGTCTAGGGTCCTGGTGTGGACCGAGGTCGCCCCTTCCCCAGGGCAGCTTTAGGGGACTGTCCATGTAAAGCTGGTGGTCCCCCACGGCCAACCTGGGGGCGTGGCGGTAACTAGAAATCCTCCTGTGAGCGAAGCGTCCTTCAGGAGCGGGTGGCGTTCTGCCCAGCACGGTCCTCCATGGGGCCTCCCAACTCGGTTCCGAAAGCCCCAGCCAGGTGAGGTCAGGGCCGCTTTCCTCAGGGGCGAAGCCGGTGGGGTCGCAGACAGGAGGCGACATCAGAGCCTGGAGGAAGCAGTCGGGCGCCGGGAGCTCATGGAGGAGCCGCCGGTGAAAAGCAAAGGTCATCCCAGACCCAAGCAGAAAAACGGGGGCGACGTCCCCACCTGGAGAGAGCACCCGACCTAGCGGAGGGGCCTTGCGTGGCGTGCAGACCAGCACCGGGGCGTCGCCGGGCTGCTCCCACCTTGGCAATTTTCTTGAAGGGTGACTGTCTCTCAATAAAGCCCAGGGGCTCACTGGCGGTCCGGCTTTCTGGCACTTTGGCTTGGGCTAAGCGCTGCTAAGCCCGGTGTGCGCGACGCGGGTCTCGGCCGGTTGTGGGGATGTGGGTAAGTGCCAGTCCCACGGGAGGCGCTGAGTGACAGCGGGCGTCAGGTGCCACGGCAGAGGAGACTCCACCTGTGCGGCCCCTTCCCTGCCAGGAACCCAGTCCCTGAACCTCGGCCCCCAGAGCCCCACCCAGCTCTGTGATTGTTGGCAGACAAAGGGAGGGGCCTTCGTGCCTACCTCCCCGCCCCCCACCCGAGCTCACCTCCCATGGACAGCAAAGCAGACACAGCCGCGTTCCTCTCATAGCTTCCGCTCCTACACAGCACTTTTTATGAAAAGGGAGTTAATAAATGATAAAGAAGAAAAACGAGGGGCCACCCTGGTGGCACAGGGGTTAAAGTCTCAGCACTAGCAGCCTGAGTTCGATCCCAGGCCAGGGAGCTTCCCACAGGGCGCAGCAGACCCCTCCTGTCTCCCCGCTGCTCCCCTCAGCAGGCATCTCAGTGGATCCGCCTGTTCTGCTCCCCACTTTGTCTCTGGGGAATCCTCTCACCCCCGCAGCTCTGGCCTGCACCCCAGCTTGTACGCATAAATAAATAAATAAAAATGAGAAGGGGGTTCTCATCACAGCCGGGGGCACGAGAGGAGTTCGGAACTGAGTCGCGTTTTACGCTGTGGGTTCTGGATACTTCTTGGCCGGAAGCAACGTGATCAGGAGTTTCCACATCCCACACGGTCACACGGTCGCTCATAGTGAAATCAAGTACAATTTATTTAAGAATTAAAGAGAATAATCAGTATCTGTGAAAGAAACTCCAATTTAAAATAGTTAAACATTTTTGCGAGTAAAAAGAAGAGTAGAATAATCACTCCATTTGAGTTACTCTCCTAGCTATGGGGCGGCTTTCTGGAAAGCAAGCATGTGGGCCCACTCCCGGCGGCCCCCCACCCAGCCGGCAGCGGGGGGCACAGAGCAGGTCTCTCCTGGCAGAGGTGGCCGCGAGGCCATGGGGCAGAGGAGGCCAACTACCTAAGGCGCAGGGAGGGGCTGAGGGGCCGCAAGGCCTGCCTGTTCCCGGGGGGCTGCCGCCCAGAGGGGCCGGTCCGTGAAGCAGCGGGCGCGCAGGCGCAGGGGTGAGTCCCCGAGCGTGAAGTAAACAGAAGGGACTAGGACAGTTCGCTGTGTAGGCTCAAAGAGGCGCTCACACCAGAGGAGGGACGCCGGGCTCGCGCCTTCTGCTTCGGCCAGGCCCCGGCCCCCTCTGCCGTGGCCGCCACCCTCGGCACCCGCAAACCCGCCCAACGCGTTCCGTGCCACGCTGCCAAAGGGGCTCTGCTCTGTGCCTCGCCCGCTGCCCAGCTGAGACGCCCCTCCACCTTCCAGCTGCAATGGAAAAAGAAATCTCCTGACAGTTTCTTAGTTTGAGGGAACTGGCAATGTGGCCTTTACCCAAAGAGCTTCCCGGAATACCCAAAAAGCCTGCACCTCATTGCCCTGATTCTCTGCCGTGTACCTGGTCACTGCTAAATTTATCGAGTTAAAAATAATCCGAAGATCTCAGCGTAAGAAGAAAGTCCGGGCTGGCTCGCAGCCCTGCACTTAAGCAGCTTGCCGGCGGTCAGCCCTAAGTGACCGCTGCCTTCCGCTGCCCCGGACCGCGAGTTCGGGTGGGAATGTTTTCTCTCTGCCCGGGCTTTTTGAAGCAAGAACGGGGCAGCAAGCCCCAGGCCCAGCCAGGTAGCCCTTGCGGCCCCTGGCGGGCAGAGGAGCACAGCAGCCGGTGCGGCCACCTCCAGGCCTCCCGCTCTGGCTGCTTCTCACTGTCACCTGGGAAGATGTCTCCTGGCCCCAGGCGGAAGGGGGCAAAACTGCCAGGGGCAAGAGACTCATGCTTCGGCTGCCCGAATGGCTGCCCCCCCGCAGCTGCCCCGCCCTGCTCCGCAGGCCTCCGGACTGGAGAAGGTGCCGCGCTGGCCGGCCCCAGCCCCCAGGCAAAGCAAGTCCCGCCGGCCGGGACCGCGGCCCAGGAGCGCACCCCCTCGTCCCGCCCGTCACCAACGAACCCGTAAACCTCTTTGGTATATATGAAAATGAAAAAATTAATTAGGCCATGACTTCTAGAAATAAGCGGCATCAACTTTGCGCGGGCAAAGTGCTCTTTAGAGTGGACACACGTCCCAGCCTCCGGCCTGGGCAGCAGACGCCCGTCCACTTTGGTGCAACATACACCGCGCAGACTCACTCGTGTCGTCTCTCAGGTGAGCATCAAAAACGTCCCATTGTTCTGCGTCTCCGTGACACCCCTGTGAGGTAGGTGGCATTGCCCCATGCGACGATGGGGAGGCGTAGGCACAGAGAGGTGGGCGGCTCCTCCGAAGCCAGGCGGGGCGAGGGGGGCCTGGCGCAGAGCCGGGCTGGGGTCGCACCCAGTTGGTGCCACCGCAAAACCTCACGGAAGGGTTTCACCCCGGGCCCGACTTCTGTCTCGTCGGAGTCAGACAAGGGCCTGGAAGCGCGTGGCGCGGGGTCAACCGCTCGCCCCAAACCTGAACAAAAACGCGGCTGTGCCTCCGCTGGGACCACCTGCTCTATTTAGACTCTCGTGAGCCCTTCGCGAGGGCCCTGCGGCTGTCTGGGGGCCGACCCCTCGGGCTCAGTGGGCAGGTGGGACGGGGATGGGGCTTCGAGAACAGAACACAGCGGCCAACCATTGATAGATTTAAATTGAACACAAAAATATAAGCTATGGCAAAAGAAAAAGCCCCGGCTAATGGAGAGCAGTGCTGCGTCAGCCGACGTCTTGCAGAATGTCTCAGATCAAGGGAAATCGACCCCTTAGCCAGGCCCGTCCTGGGTAACAGCCCCTCCTGGGAGGAGGGCGGGGGCCGAGGGTCACCAGAGCCTCCGCCTCCCGGCCTGGGGTGCTCTGGTGACCTTGGCCAGATGGCCCTGAGGGGTGCGAGCGCCCTTTGTGCCAGACAGAAGCCCGGGCCGCGGAATGAGCGGGTCCCCTCAGAATTCCAAGTGCTACTGATTAAAAATAGCCGTACACGTGCGGCCACGCGGGTGAGGGCCGGGCGCCTCCGAGGAAGTGCCTCGAGGCCGTGGCCTGGACGTCATGCTCTTAGGACAGAAATAAAGAGGTTAAAGCTGCTGTTTGCCTTTTTCTTTTAAATGAAAGGTTCTGGGTGCCCTTCTCACGCTCGGGAGCACGACGCCCACTTCCCCGCCTGCGTCCTCTCGTGCTGGGGGCACCCGCCGCTCCCGCAGGTCGGTGCCCGTGGGGGGCGCAAGCTCGGGGCCCGGCCCCCACCCAGGGCACGCTAGAGGTGCACTGCTGAGCTCCTGCGACCTGCTCCCAGCTCGGCTTTCATCCCTGTCCTACCTCAGTTCGGCCCCAGAACAGACTGCTCCGAGGGGGCACGGGGGGCAGCCTCTGGTCCTAAGGCCTCCTGACCACCGGGCCTTGCACGACATTCCAGAAAAGTGATTGGTGACATACAGAATGATCGAGGAATCCATTCCGCAGGGCGGCGACCGGAGGCGGCTCCGTCCGGGCTGCGTGGAGTGGGGCCCTCGGCCCGGCCCGGCCACCCGCCCGTCACAGCTCCACCTTGACCCCCTTTATGAAAGGCAGGCCCGTGGGCACCCGCTTCTTATACTCCAGGTACTCCTCTCCGAAAAAGTGAATGAGCGAGATCTCCTCCTCTTCTGTGCGGTCCCGGAAGAACTGCCACACGGTCAGGGCGTAGGCCACGCCGCAGATGGGGTTACACAGCATCACCTGACGGGGGACACGAAGTTGACGGGGGTCAGTGAGCAGCATCGGGGCTTCGGCGGCGCCTGCTCCTCTCAACCCCCAGGGCGACTTCAGGCGGAGCCTCGGAAGGCGCCAGGACTGCGTTGGCCCGGGCCACGCCCACCTCCCTGCCGTTCCTCTCTCTGGAGAGCTAGAACGGAAAGGACACACACCTCTCGGACGCCACCCCGCCCGGGGCGACAGCACCCCTCACCCTGCCGCCTGCCTCCCTGTGGGGCTCCCCACCATATTCGCACATGGCCGTGGGGCCCCACACGCTGCTCCCTGAGCTTCCAAACCCCAAATTGCTGCTGGCTGAATCACACCCGCGCTGAAGGCTCTGAGGCCTCAACCCTCTGCCCGGCTTCTGGTCCAGATGGTCAGCACCAGGCTGCTTCTCGCCCCAGACTGGGCCGAACCCGCTGCCGCCTCTTACCTGCCACTCCCCGCCTGCCGAGCGGCCCCCCAGCGCGTCACCACCAAAGAGTCCTGCCAGGCCAGGAGCCCCGCCCGCTCTGGGGACGCTGCAGAGGGCAGCCTCTGCCCCAGCCGCTGTCCACTGACCCCCTTGGACACGAGGCTTCCTCTGAGCGCCTCGGCTTGGTCTTCTCCAGGAAGAGCGGGCGTTCCCGTAGCAGCTAAGCCCTGTCAGCGCCCCTGCCCCCCCAACACGCACAGCCAACCCGAGGCAGCCCCACAGCCCCACTCCAAGGTGGGAGGCAAGAGGAGCCGGCTGGCGGAGCTCAGAGCCGGGCCTGCCCCGGCATGGCCAGCGGTGTGCCCGGCAGCGGGCGAGCCCCCCGCAGGCCACCACCACTGCTGCACCAGAATCAGCCTGGCGCCGCAGGCCCAGCACGGCAAGTAATGGGAGAGAAGGCAGCCCCAGCACGGCTGTCCAGGAAAGACCGGCTTCGCCTGACACGCACGTGTGCGCTGGGCTCGTGTAAAGACATCTCTGGTCGGAGAGGTCCTGACCACGGAGAGTCACGCTCAGCGTTGATCAGACCACGTGACCCGCCTGCCGCCACGTGCTCCAGGACACACGGTCCCTGACTCGGGGCTTCAGCTTCAGAGATGCGAGTCCGAAGCAGGCGCTGTGCCTGCCCCGGCTACGCACTGGGGTCCCCAGCGGTCCCCAGGGAGGAGGCAGCCCTATGGATGTCTGAGCCCCGACTGGGCTTCCTCAGTGAGGCGACGAGAGCTCCACACTGTTCACATTCTCCGGTCAAATCCTTCCAGGACTTCTCAGGACCAAAAGCACAGACAGGCTCAAGACACCTGTCAGGTAGCAAGGTCCAGCCTGCATGGGGTCGGAACGAGCTCGCCCCACGCACACGGCCCCGGCCCTTGGCGCCAGCCTCTGAGGCAGAGCGGCCGAGCTCCACTGCAATGGCCGGGCACCCCCCTCCAGAGCCCCGCCTGTCCTCACCCCTCTGGGGTCCCTCAGACCAGAGCTAAACAGGCAGACGGGACGGCAGGTGGCGAGCAGCGCCCAGAGCCAGCGACAGGTCACAGCGAGGACGCCCAGGGTTAGGCACAGAGTAAAGAATGTTAAGGACTAAGTGAGTTCTTTTGGCTTTTATTTCATTATCACTTGAAAGGTGACAGGAAACGTGCACCCGTCTAGAGGCGGCCAAAGGCGTGCCCAGCACGCTCGGGGACGGCCGATTTTACGCTATGCTTCACAGAAGTCAACTCAAAGGTGCGGAAAAAGCAAAAGCAATAGGGACCAGCGACACGTCTGATACTCTACCTGGGTCCCGATACTCCAGTAAAACCACCCGACGTAGGAAGGGTGCCGGAACCACGCGTACACCCCGCTTGTCACCAGGGTGTGGGTCTCTGACTTCTCATTCTGTACCACGTGGTTGAAATTGGACCCCGCTGTAAACATGGCGGCCTTCCTCAGGCACTCTCCGAAGACCACCATCAGCAGCCCGGTGGTGCTGAGCCAGGTGATCTGCTTCAGCTCTGCAGGACACATGAGTGACAGGGTGAGGACCCGGCGGTGGCGTTCCTACTCTGGACGCCGAAAACTGACCTATTTTCTCCAAAGACAGAAACGCCAGGAGACACGCGGGTGGACAATTAGCATCTGTCACCACATTAAAATTTAATCACAAGCAAAACACATTCCCCTAAGTTTGCTGTTCATCCATTTACTGTAAAGTGCTGACAACCCAAGCAGCAGGTGACGGCAGAGCTCCCTCCCGGAACCCGGGCTCCAGGTCCTCCCCTGGGGACAAGGACAGCTAAGTGCGGCAAAGAAGCATCTGGGGCTTCTCGCTCGGCCCTCTCCCGAAGCCTGGGATTCGATTCCATCTGCCTGCAAACTTCAACTTGAAAGTAGGTTCAGGTGCAGAGGTTTCTGCTCATAAAACCTTCCCATGAGAGGTCCCAAGTCCCAGAAAATGAAGTGACCCGAATCTCCTCTGACCGTAAATCAGCACCACCACCATCGAAGCCGGGATTTCCTCGAGACTAACCTGTTATGCAAGGCCTAAGGCAAAAGGTCAGCGTGGCCTAGATTCAAAATCCAAGAGCAGCTGAGGGAGGCGAGGAGTCTGGGGAAGATCAGACCTGAGGGCTGAACCCCTGCCATGGTTCTCCTGGGGCACGAGGACCTCCCTGCCCCCTCCAGAGGAAAGCAGGGGACACTGACCTGGCCAGAAGATATTCTCAAGGGTGAACTCTATCCAAGAAGAAAGAGCAGCTACTGTGTACTCCAGACTGTGATTCAGAAGAAAGGAATCCAGCGATAGACTCTTGGGGTTATTGACGGCGGTGACCAGGTATTCAGAGTAGTGGAACAACGACAGGGAGCACATATACCTATTTGAAAACAAAAAGAAAGGGCGGTCAGTTGGGGCCAGGGAATCAAGTTAGCCACACGCTCAAGTCCAGGCTGGGGTCTGCGGAATGGCCCCAGTTCGCGGAAGGCGCCCTGACGTCACGCGTCTGAGAGTGGACAGCAGGCGCCCCAGGGAGCGCTACTCCCCTTCGGGCTTGCAGAAAGGGGGGCCTCCGAGGGGCCGTGTTTTTCCTCCCATCGCAGGCAAATACGATAACCAGACACAGGCTAGGAAGGCGTACGGGCCCCTCGGGCTGACACCACCCACAGGAAGACACGAAGGGGGAAAACACCAAAATGAAGCGGAGGTGTATGTCCACAAGAAATGCAGCAAAACGGAAACAACTCCAGCCAAGAGGGGTCGGATGGCCCAGCATATTGACAGTAGGAGAAAAGCTTTTTACCTGGCAGCCGCTGGTTCCTATCCAGGTCGGGGGCTAGAAGGCACAAGGGACTGAAATCAAAGTGTAGGGAAAGTCCTACACTGGCCGTGGGGGATGCACTAGCTGTGACCTGATGGAAATTAGAGATGGAAAAGGCCAGTGAAGACGCGACAGGGCCTGGCCCCTCCCGACACAGAGGACCTGTCCCTCTTCCTGGAAGGGTTCATCGCATCTGAGTGTCGCTGCAGGTGTGGATGAGGCCCCCGTGGGGAGTGCGCTGCAACAGCGAGACGGACACCAGTTCTGAAGGCCCAGAGGAGGGAATCGAGGCGGAAGCAAGGAATCTCACCCCACAGACCCCTCAACGGCCCCAGTCGGAAGGAGACATGGGATGAGAAGACACCGCCGCTTGACCCGACCCGCCACCCTGCCTCACCCCTTCATCCCCAAGAACTTCTTACCAGCCAAAGTGATTCCAAGAAGATTGGCTAAAACTTAGCAGCACGCCACAGCCAAACACAAAGCCAAGGAAACAAGCTCGGATGGCTATCTGAAAGGGACCCAAAAGAGGCTGTCACCTGGCCGTCGGGGAAGCAGAGCCCGGCCGGCACCGGGAGGGTGTGCTCAGGGGTGAGAGCAAGCCGTCCTGCCTGGGCTCAAACCCAAAGCCCGCGCTCCAGCTGTGACCTTGGACAACTCACTTAGCCTCTCCCTCCGCGGTTTCCCCACCTACACAATGGGGAGGGCTTGACGGCACCCCCCTTCGAGGTCTGCTGTGCAGACTGATAACCCGAGTCAAAAAAAGTCCTGAAAAGTAAGTGCCACCTGGGCTCGCTGCCACTACAGTCACCCTGGCTACTATTATTCGAGGTGGGGGAAGCGCGGAAGTCTAGTTTATTGGCTGGATTCGCCCAAGTGCACGCAGGGTCCGGTCGGGGCACCCGGGACCTGCGCGCGGGGCTGACCTCAGACTTGGCAGCAGGTAGGGCTCCACACCTTGAATTACGTAAAAGAACGTGGGCTCGCTGGCTCCCCACCCCACGCGCCTCTGCCGCGGCTGCCGAGCCGCACCAGCCGCGATCTACACCCACTCGGCGCGGGGAGGGCGCGCCCCGCGAGGTCCCTCCTGCCACCTGAACTCGGGGCCACAGAACGCGCAGGCCCCGCTCCGCCGAGCGAGGGGCGGGGCGTCCCGGCCGCCGCTGCCCGCGCCCCCGCCCCCGCCCCGGCGCACCTGGTAGCGCGGCGGCCGGTAGAGCAGCAGCAGCAGCGCGTTGAGCCCGGCCACGTAGAGCGCCAGCCCGGTGCGGCCCTGCAGGCCGGCGCGCGTGAGCAGCGGCAGCGCGAGCACCGAGGCGCCCAGCAGGAAGGTGGCGAGGCTGAGGCGCGCCTCGGAGCCCCGCGGAGCCCGCGCCGCGCAGCCCGCCATGGCGAGGGCGGCGGACGAGCGGGCCGCGGCGGCGCCGGCTGTAGCCCCGGGAAACCCGCCCGCCGCGCCTGCGCACTGCGCCGCCGACGCCGGCCCGGCCGGGCCAATGCCGGGAGCTCCGCGCCGCCCGCCAGTTCTCGCGATACCGCCGCGCCGCGGGGCGGGGCCCGGAATTTGGAGGCTGCGCGCGGCCCCGCCCCGGCCCGGCCCGGCCCCGCCCCCGGCCCGCTGGCCCAGGCCGCCGCGGCGGGGCGGGCACGTGGCCGCCCGGGTCTCCCAGAACTTTGCCCCAAACTCAGGGAGGTGCCTGTCGGAAGAAATCGGGTGAAATTTGAAGCGACCCCACCCTCGGCGGATCCTCCCGGCAGCAGACACCCCGGGGCGCGGACATGTCCTGGGGCAGCCTGGCGACCCTGCACTCGCTGGGGACAGCGGTCCACTTAAATCCCACTGCGAGAGAATGATGGCCATGCTGGATATCCTCGGGATACAGAGAGCGCGTTTTCTGTTTGTTTGGTTTTTTTCTATTAAAGGTTTTATAGCAGAATTAAAGGTTTTATAGTGTGACCTCGTCTATAGGAAACAAAAGCATATGTGTGAGCCTGGAAAGTGATCGAAACAGAAGACAAAATTTTTTACCTGTGTTTATAGTCAGGTGGTGCAGCTCTGGTGCCTTTTATTGTCTTACTTGCTTTCGTATTTTCCATGTTGTCTGCAGCCCACATCTGACTTTTATAATCAGAAATCGTACTCTACTTTTTTTAAGGCTTACTGCCTGCACCCCAGGGAGCTCACGGGTCGGTGGTAAAGGAGAAAGGCAAGGAAGTGAGTGAGGGACAAACTACAGCGGGGTGGAAGTGAGGCAGGCACCAAGTGGGAATGGAGACCCCAGGGAGAGGCCTGTGGGGGAGGGTGGAGGGCCAGGAGTCTGCACGGAAGAGACCCGGAGCTGGGGCTGGGGGCCCTCAGGGACCCTCAGGCCGCCTGCCTGTCTGTGGAAATGAGATCTAGGGCGTCTGCGGGGACAGAAGGAGGGCACCGAGTGTTTACAAAGACACTGGCAGGAGGGAAGAAGCCTGAGGCAGGATAGGGAAGAGGCGCCAGGGAGCTGGAGCCCGGAGCAGCGAGTGGCTCAGAGAATGAGGTCGGGGCTTCCAATGGCCCTGCATCCGACCCCTCCAGCCTGGTTGGCAGGAGGCCAGGACCGGTGGCTGGGCTCAGGAAGGATGGAGAACTTGGGCTGGAACCCCCGACCCCTCAGCGCTGCCGCACCACAACTCTGTGACCCTGGATAGACTGAGTCTCAGCTTCCTGGAAAACAAGGTCCTGATTTCACATTCACCACTGATTAAGTTCTTTAAAACTCAGTGCCATGTTTCAATGGTGCCCAGAAGATACTCACTAAACTCGGCTGATGGGAATTGCAAGATTTAGTGTTTTCAAATCAGTCACCTGGTTGAAGTGACATATGGGATAGAAGCCCTGCCCTCATCGGGGTGGAGAGGGGATCTCCTGCCCCTGCTCCCAGTTTCTAAGGCCCTCTCTCTGTGCCCGACACCTCGGGGCCACCAGAGGGCATTCCCTGAATCTTCACACCTGGGAGTGAGCCTGGTCTGGGGGCAGAAGCCCCTCCGGCCTTGGCATTTGCTCTCTACCTGACTTGGGCCCCAGGTTCGACCCCCGTGGCCATCCCCATTCTGGGGGCACAGAGTAACATGGAATCCAGCTCAGAGAATCTGAGCAAGCGCCCTTCTGCCCCTTCCTTTCAGATTCTGCGTCCTCAACGCCCCGTTTTGGAAAAGGGAGAAAGAAACAGGAGGCTGTTTCCTGCCAGGGAGGGCCAGACTCTAGGAAGAAGGTTTTTTAAAAAAGATTTATTTGTGCATACAAGAGCTGGGGTGCAGGCTAGAGGTGCCGGGGTGAGAGGACTCCCCAGAGACAGAGTGGGGAGCAGAACAGGTGGGTCCACTGAAATCCACTGCTGAGGGAGCAGCAGGGAGACGGGAGAGGTCTGCTGCACCATGTGGGAAGCTCCCTGGCTGGAGATTGAACTTGTGCACCAGTGGCTGCATACAGCTGCATAGTGCTGAGGAGGCCCAAGGAGAATTTTTTTTAGACCTCACTGGAGTGGTTGAATCTGTCAGGACCCAAGACACACAAGGCAGTGATGAAAGAGAAAGACAAGTAAACAAACAGATGTGGAGAAACAAAGTTGCACACAAAGAGATACATACAGAGACAGTAATTCACAGAGATACAGAAGGAAACACCGGCAGCCCGCTACCCCTCCAGAGCCAAAAGCCCTCAGCAAACAAAGGTTTCTGCGAAGGCCACTTGTCCCCCCACCACCACCCAGGCTAAGGGAACAGTACAAACATATTAAAAAATCAGGGAGAACTACTGAGCCGCGGGATGGCTTACTTGCCTTTTTGGGTGAATAAGCATGTCAATGTGTTTTGTTCTAGGAGCTTCAGGCAAACACAAAGGGAGCCCTTCCTCAAGTAGGAAGGTCCCTCGGTGGGGGTCCCGTATCCTGCCATCCACCTAACAGCAGATGACTCTCTATCCTGGGCCCAAGCGGGGATCCCTCCTGTTTTAAGGGGCGCCAAGGCCTTGACGTCCCCAGTGTAACGGCAGACCGAGATGAAATCACACCCCCATTCTTTAAACAGGGCTGCTCTATTGAGTGAGAAAGACCACGGCGGGCGGGGTGTCCACAGCAAGGAGGAGGCACGTGCAAGGATGAGGTGTCTCCCCTCTCTCCGTGGCTAACTAAACACTTTCACCCAGGCTTCCTGGGTGAGAAGTTTGCTCCCATCCAAGCCTGACACCAAGTAGGCAAAAGCCCAGAATCCCGCCTCACCCTCCCTGTGCACAGCCCCCAGGCAGTCGCCAGAGCGGGCTCCTGGGCAGCCATGGCATTCGCAGGCCTCTGTGGTCCAGTTCCCAAGTAGAGGCCGGGAGGTGCCAGCCCGTGACGGCTGCTCTCCCCAGCAGGGAAAGGTTTTCTTTCCCCTCCTCTGGCCATTTCGGGCTCCAGGCACGAATGCCCCCTCCTCCTAGTCTGGAAATGGGGAAATGACGCGTAATTTATGAGCACATCAGCCTAAAGTGCATAAGTCACATGCGCACAAAGGGGCCGGGTAAATATTTAAAGATTAGAGCCAGCTGGGGAGAAACACAAAGGGCCGGACAATGGGGGTTTCTCTGAATTCACTCTCCCGGCGCTGGCCCAGCCCGGTTCAGTGTTGATGCACTCACCACAGACTCTGCCTTTGTCCCCTGAAGGGCCCTCGGCTGCGGGGCTATTGGGAGCCCCAACCCAGCTAAAGAGAGTTAAACAATCGCAGCCTCTCCAACCCCATCTGCACACAATTGGCTGAGTCATTTCGGCGCTTTTGCTGTGTCCCAATAGTTAATTACATGGGGCGATTCACTTCATTCCACTTTGAAATGCATCTGCGGGGGGCACCGCACATTCCTGCCTCCAGCCCCCTCCCCCCGCACCCGCATCGACCTCACTGCTCTCCCCAGGGACAGAGCAGGAAGGGGTTGCCTAGCTGACCCCCTGAGGCTGTCACCAGAGATGGGTGGTATGACGAAAGTAGAGTTCCTGTCCTGGGGTTCTTAAGTCCTCCCCATCTTATTTCTGGATGTGACTGTCTATAAAGTTGTTTCTTTTGCCAATGTCAAAAAACCAAATGGAAGAAGGGAGGACGGAGGTGCGCGCGGGTCGCTCTTGGCCTGAAATCCCCCAGCACAAGGAAGCAGAAGGCTGGTCCTGGGGGGCCTGGAGACCTCGAGAGTCTCTCATTATGGAAAAATTACTTGTCTCCTTGGCTAAGAAGAGGGCAGCCTGGGTCTCCCCAGAGCTCTGCCAGGACTTGTGCTCCTTTTCAGGCCCCCTGGGGGCCCCAGATGCTAAAGATGGAAAGGGCGCAGTAACCTACATCCCGCCAGCCGGGGCCGGGCAGCTGAGTTGGTTCCTGCCCTTCCCGGCAGCCAGAGAGGGCATTCTCCTGCTGACTCTCAAAGAGGACAGGATGACCCCGCTTCTCCCCCGCTCGAAGGCTTCTCCCCGCCTCTGTGCAGCTCCCCCCTCCCCAGTTCTGCCCGCCTGAGGATGCCCAGGTGCAGGACTAGCCAACCAAGGGGGAGAGGGGAAGAGACTTCAATCTTGCTGTCTTTTCCAAAGACTTTGCCAGATGCAGAGAACTGACCCCCACTTGGGCGCCCGAATTGGGGATAAGTAGGGATGGGAGCCGTACCGGGTGTTTGTGAGCACCGCGGGCAGGGGAGGAGGGCATCAGCTCCCATCCCATTCAGCTTTGAATCCTGCAGGACCATCAGCCTGTTCAAGGCGCCCGGCTGGCTGAGGGGCTGTTTGTGAGAAGGGCAAGAGAGGAGGGGGTGGAATTCCCCAAGTGTGGGGGGAGACCTAAGTGGGGAAACCCAGCCCAATGACTAGTCAAAAAGAGTGGAGTGGGCGCAGCGGGCGGTGCCGGGGTGGGGATGGGGCCAGCGAGGCCCCGGACTATTAAGTGGGCGGGGGCGGAACTTGACGGCCGAGGAATCCCACCCTGGCGGCCTCCCTCCCGCAGCCGAAGCAGAACATTGCGAATTAGCGCATTTTGCGGTCAATTTTCCACTGCTTAAGAAACACTAAGCCACCCACGTGAGCTGCGCCCCCACCCGCCCCCGAGCGCGGCCGGGAGTCCTGGGCGTGGGTCGAAGAGGGGCCGTGTCCCCAGGAGGTGCAGGTGCCCGGGTGCGAGCGGAGGTGTCCGGAGGGCCCCTTTATGGCGACCCTAACTCTGGAGAGGGGCGGGCCCGGAGCCCCGCTGCGGGCCGCGAGAGCTGCGCCCAGCACCATTGGTTTGCTAATGTGCCCGAGTTGAAAGGCGCGGGAGGCGGTTTATGGGGAGGGATCACAATTAGAGAACAAATTGCCCGGCTCCCGCGCGACTCGCCCGCGAGGGCGGGCGGGGAGAGCGCGGCCTCCGGAGCGCGGCGCGCGCCCAGCCTCCCTGCAGATGTGCAGAAGCCCGCGCTCTGCGGGGCGCCCGGAGTTCGGCCCCGAAGGGGCGGGCGCGGGCGCGGCTTTGTGGGGCCGGCACAATGCCTTTAACACTCGGCTGCCCCCTTTGTGCCCCGCCGCGCCGCCCTCCCGCCCCGCGGCGCCTTTGTACCGCGCCACCACCGCCCCGGCCGGAGCTACCTCTACGAGTCCGCTCGGCTCCGGCCGGCCCCGGCGCTTCAAAGCGGCCCGGCGCGTGCCGGAGCCCGCCGTCCGCCCCGGCCCGGGCGGCCCGGAGCTGGCGTGCGGGCCCTGCGACTCGGGCGGGAGAGCTTTCCGGGCCGCCGTGGCCGCAGCCTCGCCCTGAGGGGTGGGCGGGGCGCGATTCTCCACGCTGCCTGGGGCCTGGGAACGCCGCTGCCGCGACCCCGCCAGTCACTACCCCGGGAGAGGGCGGGGGTGGGGCGCGATGCCCCGATTCGAGAGCCGAGCCGGGGCGCCCACCCAGGACCCAACAACTTCCCCTCCCCCTCGCGCTGAGGCCAGCAAAGGTCAACTTGGTCTTTCCTCTGCCGCAGGGTTCAGCTGCAGAGCTTCTGCCCCAGCAGCCCCCTCGCCTCCTCAAGGGACCCGCATTGTTGGGTACCCCCTTTTACAAACCTTGAAATCAAGCCCAGGAGAACTCAGTAAAGGAGGAGGTGCGCGTTTGAACCCTGGGAGTCCTCGGGACGACAACCTTCCTTCAGTTAACAGCTGGCAGAGTTCAGCCGGGGGACGGCTGGGGCCCCAAGGCAGGGCATCGCTCGCACCCTCCGCTGAGCCCCTGGGGCTCCGGCCACCCCCTGAATTTGGGAAAGTAGTCCAGCCGGCCCTCCAAAAGCTCAAAGTGGGGTCTCCCCCTGATACTGCCCCACCCCCCACCTCCCATTTGTTGGGATGAGGGGAGGTCTCTGGAAATAAACTCCCAGGTCTTCTCTGAGGGGACGGGTCCTCAGTTGCCCTGCCTGGAACCTAGGGCTGTTTCCAGGGGGCGGGAGGGCATTCCCGCTCACCCTGGCCAAAACAGTTCCCTCCCCCAGCCGGAAGCACCAGGCTGCGTCCCCAGCCAGGACACTCCCAGTCCCCAGACTCGGAGTGGCCCTGCGGGCGGGCTGCACGCTTTAATGGGACACATGTTGCTGCGTGGCCCCTGCGGGCCCAGCCTGCGCCCGGCTTTGAGTGGCTACAGGCAGAAAATCGCTGCATTGTCCCGACATTAGGGCGACTAATGCGGCGTTGCCGGTGTGGCCTGAGCGTGAAGCCCGCAGAAAGGCCTCCCTGGGGAGTGCTCCCTGTCGCCGCATCCTCAGCAGGCCCGGGGGGCAGGCACTTTGTCACAGTCATTAGCAGAGTGCCCAGCAGCCTGGACCCTTGGACCTGGCCACAGTGTGCCAAGGGGCCTCAAGGGCTGGGCAAGAGAGGCTGGTGCTGAGACTCTGGACCTGGGGAGGCTGGGATGGGACAGAGCATGGAGGGGATGGGCCTGGACAGGATCCCAGACTCGGGGATTGGGGGTGACAGTGAGAAAGGAGTGAGGAAGGGTAAAAGGGGTCTCTCCAGAGGGAGGAGGGGTCCTGGAGGAGAAGCTGAAACCTGGGAGGGGGTCAGGCAGAACGAGGTGGAGAACGTCCTGGTGCACCCCCCACCCTTTGTCCCCTCCCCTCAGGGGCCCTCCAGTCTAGTAAAGCCCCATTGACATGTAAACGAGGCGCCCCTATAAAGGCGGTGCTGCCTCCCACGGCCAGATGCCACAACATGGGCACTGAGCCCGCCACCCGGGGCAGCTCCAGTGGCCCCGCGGGCAGCTTCCGCAAGGTTTGGGGGTCTGAGGGGTGCGGGGCGAGGGCCTGCCCAGCCCTGCGGGGACGGGCGGTGAGAGGGCCACGATCCTGTCTTCTAATGGCTGCTCCTCCACAGATCTCCAAGCCGCTGATGGAGAAGAAGAGACGGGCGCGCATCAATGTGTCGCTGGAGCAGCTCAGGTCACTGCTGGAGAAACACTACTCCCACCAGGTGAGACGGGGCGGGGGCGCAGTGGCGGCGGGCGGGCGATGAGATCCCAAACTTCATCGCCTCCAACTGAAGCCCCAGCTAAGAGGCCTTTTCACGAATCTGCAGATCCGGAAACGCAAGCTGGAGAAGGCGGACATACTGGAGCTGAGCGTCAAGTATATGAAAAGCCTTCAGCACTCGGTGCAAGGTAGAGTGGAAGGCCTGGAGGGGTGGGGGTTGGGGCAGAGACATGTGAACTCAGAGCCACTGGATTCAAGGACAGATAAAGGCGGGGCTGGCAGAGAAGGACTGCAGGGCGGGTGGTGGTTGGGTGAGGATGGGGCATCAAATAGCTGGTTGTGGAGTTTTGTTTGGTTTTAAGATTTATTGATTTATGCACACAAGAACTGGGGTGTGGGCCAGAGGTGTGGGGGTGAGAGGATTCACCAGAGACAGAGTGGGGAGCAGAACGGGCAGATCCACTGAAACCCACTGCTGAGGGGAGCAGCGGGGAGACAGGAGAGGTCTGCTGAGCCCTGTGGGAAGCTCCCTGGCCGGGGATCGAACTCGTGCTGTAGTGGCTGCCGATAGCTTCACAGGCTGAGACTTACGCTCTTGCACCACCAGGGAGGCCCTGGTTGTGGAGTTTTAATCCGGGTTGGCGAAGGTCTGGACCCCAAGGGGAGAGGTTGGGGTTCCCTTCTCTCCCCTCCCTTTCAACACTTCTCCCCTCCTTTTCTCTCCTCTATATCTCCCCTTTCTTTCTCCCCTCTCTTATTCTCCCCACCCCTCCACATTTCTGTCTGCTCCCCTTTTCCCTAGGGCTCTGGCCGGTCCCCAGCGGGGCAGAATACCCGTCAGGCTTCCGCGGCTGTCTGCCTGGCGTAAGCCAGTTTCTGCGGCGCGGAGAGGATGGCGGCGGCCTGCGCTGCCCTCTGGCGCACGAGAGCGCGGGTGGCAGCACCATGGACAGCGCCGACCTCAGCCAGGAGGCGTCGGCGCTGCGCGCCCCCAGCGCCCCCAACGTTTGGGGTCCTGCTCCCGCAGCGGGCGGCTCCGGGTCCTCGCCACCCCGCTTCCCCAGCCAGTCCATCAGCGTCCCGGCGCCACGGCCGGCGTCTCATCGCTGCGCCGAGAGCCCAGGGCCGGGGCTGAACGTGTGGCGGCCCTGGTGAGACCCAGCGTCAGACTCAAGAGGGCCCCCGTCTGGTCCGAGGACCTCGAGACTGTTTCCAGCGCCCCCGCGGTGACGATCGGGACCTCAGTCGCCCGTTCTGGTCTCGGCAGGGAGGATACCCGCCAAGGCGGGGAAACACCCGAGTCTCGGACCTAAGTATATCCCACCCCTCGCCCAGCATCCCCCACTGAGGCTGGGGCCCCTCTCTGCTCCTCCCACCCTCTAATGGGGCTGGGAGGGGAAGTCTGGACTGTGCCCTTTTCCCAGGGGCCCCGAGCCGGCAGCCCGCCCCCGCCCCCGCCCCCTGGCCGCGACGCGGTGGGAAGGTCTCCGTCGGCAGCGGCGCAGAGCGGACCCCTGGCAGCGAGGAGAATCGCTGCCCCGCCCCGGCCCATTCATTCGGCCGGGGACGCCCGGTTCCCACCGGCACAAAGCGCGCCGGCCCCGCCCCGCCAGCAAGGGCCCCCCAGCCCACCCCCACCCTGGACACTCTCGGCTTCCACGGCCCCCACTCCCTCCGCACGCGGCGCAGCCCGCCCCCCTCGGAAGATCCGCCCGGAGCTGCGGGTCCTCAGCTAGTTCTGCGCTCCGTCGCGGCGGAGAAAGGGGCCCTGCCCCGCCCCCGCCCCTCCCAGCCAGGGAGGGACCGCGCGCGGGCGAGCGGGCCGAGGGGCGGCTGTGTGGGCCCGGTTCTTCTTGCGGCACCGTTCACCCTTCCACACCGACAAGCACCCCGACCCACGGTCGCCCCGCGAGGAGCTCCGCCCGGCCCGCAGAGCTCCCGCCTCCCAACCCCGGGGCCGCCGGGAGCCCGCGACTCCCGGCAGCCTTCAGCGCGCTCCGTGACCGCTCGTTCTTCCGAAAAGGAGGCGACTGCTGAGCTCCCACTTCGGCGGTGGGACACCCCGTCAGTGTTTCTGCCCTGGGGGCCCTGCATGGGGTCCCGGCCCGCGAGGATCCTAGCACCTCCTCCCACCTGCTTGAAATTCAGAATAAAGCCGGCGCGGACCTGAGCCTTGGGTAAGAGACCGCGAAGGTTCTGGCTTCTCCCACCGGGCTCACTTGGGCGCCTCCTTCCGGGCCACACATGCCGACTTGCTACAGAAACAGTTTCCCCTTCGGGCTGCCTCTGCTTTGGCCGTGTGCTCAGCCCGCCCTGGTCAGGCCATGGGGAGACCCACCACGCCTCGGCGGCCGGGTTCCCCCACCGCACCCAGAAGAATCCCCAGCACAGGTGGAGCCGGCGTCCTAGCCGCGCGGTCTTGGGGCCGCCTCTTGTGTCTCGGCTTCCAGCTGCGCTGTCGCGGGAGGGAGGGCCACCTCCCCTCTGGACCACCAGGTGGCGACCTTGCTTTGTGGACCGGGACGCGGACCCCCGACTCCACCGCGGGAGGGGGGCCAACGCCCGGACAAGCACCGCAGGTTCCGCGTTCCCGGGTCCTACCCTTCTCGGCCTCTTGAACCAACCTCAAGGGGGCTAGCCCCCTTGAAAACATCCGCAGGGGCGGCCATTTGAACTCACAGGGCTGCTCGCTGCTCCGTGCCCATCCCCCTCGCTGGGAGAGGGACAGAGTACTCGTCCCCGCCCCAGAGGAACTGGACCCCGGTGGGGGGATTCAGAGCCTGGGGGAGAGACGCCTGGCACAGCTGCCTAGCTCCCCATAGGTTTCGGAAGGGTGTTTCCATGAAACCAGGCTAGCGATGCCAGGTGCAAATCGTTCGGACCTTTTTATTGGATTCTGTACAGTAGAGAAGTGCTCAGTTGTCAAAAAACTACAAACGGACCCCTGGCTCTGGATGGACGGGGGGTGGGGGGGCGGGGGAGGGGGGGTGAAGACAGAACCCCACCCACAGTGAGCCTGGGTCAAGCTGCTTCTCAACGCAGCCAACAGGCTTGGGGGGCGGACAGTGTGCGAGGGAGCACCAGGCCCCCAGTGTCCTCTGCGGAGTCCTCCCTCCTCTTTAATTTTGCAAAAACCAGAACTGGAGGGACTTTGGGGGACCAGGTCCTCCTGCAGATAATGCCACTGGACCTGAAAGTGAAAACCCAAGGTGAACGTGGGCCAGTCTGATGGCGTGACAGTGGCTGGCCCCCACGTGCCATGTCAGTCCTTGAAGGCACAGCATCATCGGCCAGGGCTGGGCGGCAGAACCCCGTCTGGCCCACCTGTGGCCAGCTCATCTCCCCGAGTTACCCCCAGGCAGGATCTGAGGGGCCTCCGAAGCTGAGACAGAGGCCTCCCTCCCTGATCCCTTGGCCGCTTCTGGGCTGGGGCCCATCTGGATTGCGAGGAGGCAGCTTTGGCACCCCGAAGGGCAGAGGCAAGGCCAGGCTGCAGAGCAGGAGGGGGCAGGGCACAGGCCGGCCCCTCTCCATGCCCCAGAACCCTCCCGCACGGCCACGGAGTAGAGGCAGGGCAGGATGAGACAGCACTTGCCCTTGTCCCTCCAGTTCAAGGTGACAGCTGTCCCCGACCCCCCACCCTCCACCCCCCATGCCCCCACACATGGCAAAGCTCCAGCCCGCAAGGGGTCTGCCCAGGGTGGGAGCAAAGAGGAGCCCTGACCTCAGGGGAGTGGAGGACCCTCACCAGGACCCAGGAAGCCTCTAAGCCAAGATCCCTTCCTGGCCAGAAATGCCCCTCGGGTGGGGCAGGAAGCAAGGGATGGGCAGCGGGCTAGGGAGGGCCCATCCCTGCTTGCTTCAGCCCTTCCACCCTGCACCCGTGTCCTTTACGGTGGGAGCCACAGCAGTGGCTGGCCGTGGGGTGGCAGAGCAACGCAGGCGGGGATGCTAACGGTGGTCCGGGTGGGTATGGTGCCAAAGTTGAGGGTGCAGATGTGTTGTGCTTTAGCTGCAGTGGGGAGTGAGGGCTCCAGGGGGCTGGAGGGATTGAGTGGGCGGGCTCAGGCCTGGGTGCCACACCCTGCGGGCTGATCCACAGAGGACCCCAAACCATCCCAAGCTCTGTGCGGAGCAGGGGACTTCTCCAAGCAGTCCTGAGAGTTAATGTGGTCTCCTGCTCATCACAGATGGGGAAACTGAGGCAGAACGGGTCAGAGACCTGCTTGGAGATTGGGGGCTGAAGATCCTGTGCTTAGAGAGCCCCCCATGCCTCCCCCTGTGGTGTGTGACTGCAGCGTGGAGGCAGGAATGGGGCGTCGGCCCCTCTCCTCCAGGGCTGGGCCTTTTCCTCCCAGTGGTGGCTCTGACCCCGGGTTCCCCACCTCTCCCCAGTGCAAGCTGCGCAGGAGCTGAGGGGGATGCCCAGCTGGGCATGCAGAGTCCACCTTCCCCCAAGCCCAACCCCCCTCTGCCCCAGAGATGCCAAGCCGGCGGCAGGTTCGTGCCCTGCGCAATCATCTGGGGCAGCCGTCGCTCCTCCAGGCAAGGCCTGCTTGCCGGGGCCGGCAGAGAACCGCTGCCCCGTCGACCCCGGGAGGGCTGGCACACGTCCGGGCATCGCTGATGGGCTCCGCGCGGGCCTACCCCAGGCCCGGGGAGGGGCAGGGTGGCATCTTTGGTGCTTTAGCCCCCGCGAGTGACCCGGCCAGCCTGGAGCCCGCGGGGAGGCGCTGCGGGGCCCTAGGACGCCGAGCCCAGGGAGTCCGAGTGCAGCGTTACGTAGCCCGAGGACTCGGAGGGCGAGCTCAGGAAGCTGCTGGTGCTGCCGTCGCCGCCCGCCGCGCGCAGGCCCCCGGGGTCGCCCCACGACACGCACAGCGCGGTCCGCAGGGGCCCGGCGTGCGCGTGCGCGCTCAGGCGCGGCCCGGGGCTCCGCTGCGCGCCGCCGCCAGGGGGCGCCGCATCCCCGCGGGGCCGGGCGCCGTCAGAGGCGGGGGCGCGGGCCGGGAAGGGCCCCGGCGGGGCAGGCGGGCGGCGGAGCGCCTGCGGCTCGCGCTCGAAGGCGGTGAGCGCGAAGGCATCGGGCAGCAGCGAGGCTGAGGCCGAGCGGGCGCCGGGCCCGGGGCGGCGGCGCGGGCTGCCGGGGGGTGAACCGGGGGCGCGGCGCGGGCCGCCGTCCAGGACCAGGGGGCGCATGGACAGCAGGCTCTCTGCGGAGCGGCGGCGCGGGCGGAACGGGGGTGCGTCCTCCGCGAAGGCCAGCAGGCTCCCGCAGCGCCGGTCGGGCCCGGTGGGCAGCACCAAGGCGGCCAGGTCCTCGCCGGAGCCCCAGCGCGGCAGGAAGGCGGGCAGCGGGACGGCGGCCCACACGTCCGCGTCATCGTGGGAGAAGCGCCGCGTGGGCGGGACCTGTGGGGACCGCGGATTAGCCCAGATGCCCCTGCAGGCGGGGCGTGGCCGAAGGAGGCGTGGCCTGCGGTCAGGGACTAGGCCTGGGCGGGGCAGCAGGCTCTGCAACTGTGAGATTTGGGGGCGTCTCTCCCGGCCTCACTACTGTCTGCAGCTCGGGTGGGCTGGGGAGGTCCCAGGAAATAACAGGCCCAGGCAGGCCTCCCCCAGAGCACTGCGGACAAGGGGCAGGGGCTGGCCCAGCCGATGGGCAGCGGGTGGAGACCCCATCCTGGCCGGTGCCCAGCAAGGAAAGGCTCCCGCGCGCCCCTACCTGCAGGTACTGCATCTTGTCTTCCTGCAAGGGCTGCAGCGGGTAGAACTGGGGCAGGCTGCCCTCCAGGGCAGAGAGCTCGTACTTGCCCATCCTGTCCAGGGCCACAAAGTCGCCCCCGTAGCTGCAGTCCAGGGAGCGCCCCAACACCAAGTCGGTGGGCATGCCCCTCTCCAGGCTGGTGTCTGCAGGGCGGGCAGAAGCTCAGAGCCGGGGAACCGGGGGGCCCCTGGAGCGACTCTTGGGCACCCGCAGACACACACAGGGCAGAGGGCTGGTTAGAGGCGAGGGGAGGGGCAGGGCCCTGGTTCAGGTCCTGACTGTGCCACCTTGCAGCGGGGGGACCGGGAGGTCACACCCAGCCAGTGTCCTTGTCTATGGGGGTGGATCTGAGGTCGCCCTGGGAGCTTTGGGGGCACAGAGCCTGGCACAGAGCAGGAGCTCCCTTGGTGGCACTGTTATTGCTGAGAGGAGATAGGACCTGGCTTAGAAGCCCCTGGGGCAGTTTGCTGGGGATCCCCGAAGTTGGTGCTGCCTGGGGCAGTCTCGTGGGCATGCAAATGCCCCAAGGAACACCAGACTTGGGTCTTTTAGGGGCTCCCAGTACATTTGGGGGGGATAAAACGGGGGCATCTGGCAATTGAGAATGGGGTAACCCTTTCTCCATGGGCTGGTTACCCGAAAGCTGTCACCCCCTAACCCCAGGGGCCTCACCCGGAACTTACACTCCCTGGGGGCCACCCTCAGGCCGTCGTCCCCGTCGTCCAGGTCCTCGTCGTTGGCCACGAGGGCCACGCACTTCTCCCACACGGCCCTGAGGTCGGCGCGGTAGCGCTCGCAGGCCCAGAGGAACACGGGCAGCAGCAGGGCCTGGGTGACGGAGCACCAGAGCACACACAGCGCCATCCAGGGCGCCGAGGCGTCTGCCCGCAGGCTGCTGAAGCTCACCACCTGCGGGCACAGGGCTGGCCTGGGCGGGGGCTTGGGCCCCGCTCCCAGCCCCCGCTCCGCCCGCCGAGTGGCAGCACCGACTGTCCGCCTGCGGGGGGCGCCGAGCCCAAGCGCCGGGCAGGAGTCGGAGGCCCGGCCATGGGGCATCCCCCTTTGGTTAGAGGCTTGGGGCACCGGGTGTCAGCATGACCGGTTCTGGGCTCTCCTGCCCCCAGCTCCTCCACGACAAGTGTGGCCAGTGGCCTCCTCGCCTGCCCTTGCCCGGGTGTAGGCCTCGGACACCAAAGGGAGAGAATCAAAGGGTCCGAGGGCTGGAGCGCTTGGCCAGGCGGCCTTTGGGTCACCGCCCAGGGCCCCTCGCTTCCCTCCCCAGTGGCCTGGGACCCTTCTGCTCACTCTCTCCCTCTGCAATGGGCCAGCTGACTTCCGGGGGAGGGGACGGCACGGCGCAGAGTGGGCACCACACGGCTCCTCCCGGCCCGGAGAGGCAGGGGGCGTCCTGGCTGCGGCTTTGTCCCCTCCCTCCACGGCACACGGCGGCCTGAGACCAGGGTGGGACTGGGCCACCGAGGTGGGCAGCAGGTGGCTGGAGGCTGCCTTCGAGCAGCTCCCAGCCCCAGGCCCCTGCTGGGCCCGTGTCCGGCGAGAGCCCAGGGACACAGCCTTGCCCAGCCGCCTGGAGGGGGCCCCTGGCCGTGCCCGCCCTGCTCCCGACCCTGGGGGCTGGGCCGGAGCTCTGTGGCAGAAGGGCTGGGGGCGAGTCCGGAGAGCAGGCCAGGCCTGGGTTCGGTCGGGCAGGCAGGAGCCAGGCAGCCCGTGGGCCTGGGCCCTTGGGCAGCACCTTCCTCAGCTCCTGGGATCGGGTCCAGCCCCGCAGCAGAACTCCAGGCCTGCCCTGCCTCCCGCTGCAGAACCAGCGCCAGTTCTGCCCCGCCAAGCCCTGTGTCCATCTGGGCCCTCTGGAAAGCGGTGGGCACACTACCCCTCCTGTGCCCGCGAGCCAGGGGGCAGAAAGACCCAGGCCCCGCGGTCCCGCCGTGGGCTCCGGTCCCCCAGGAGGGTCCCTTTACCTCTCGGAGCCTTGGTCTCCCATCTGTGAAACAGGAACGGTGACAACGGCCCCCCAGGACTGGGGGGAGGCTCCACCCCTGCAGCCTGGCAGTGCCCAGCCCCAGGCCCGCCCCCTGCGGCCCCCGGAGTCTCACCCACCAGCACGGGGAAGCCCATGAGGCAGTCGTAGATGACGACGATGGTGGCCACCAGGCCCGTGACCTGCAGCGAAGTTTTGGGGGGCTCAGAGCCGTCGATGGAGGAGCGGCGCTTGCCCTGCGCGTCCTCTACCACGATGGTGGGGACAGTGAAGGCCCGGCGGCCAGCCCGGCGCCCAGCCCGCCCTGCCAGCGTCTGGAAGAGGGCGACGGCCGTGCACACAGCGCCCACAGCCACGCTGCCGCCCACCAGCAGCAGGAAGCAGACACCGAAGCCCAGGCCGATCTCGGCCACGATGAAGCGGCAGCCGTGGGCATAGAAGCGCTCGCTGGTGTTGTGCCAGCCCACGGCCGGCAGCGCCGACAGGATGAAGGACACCATCCAGATGCCCATGACTGTGTGCACCGCCTGCTTCCTGGCGTTGCTCAGCCTGCACAGGGCGGGGGACAGAGCGGCCGGCGTCACGCACGGGGTATCTCCGGCCCCCCGGATGCCACAGCCACGGCCCAGCCAGCACTGTCGAAGGCCCCTCCGGGCCTCTCCGTGCCGGACCCCTGGGCAGCCTGCAGCCCTCCAGAGCCTCCTGCTGCCCCCAGCTCTCCGCGAGGGCCCTCACCCCGCGAGGGGGCCGCAAGCGCACCAGGGGTGCCCGGGCCCCTGCCACGCCCCCGCGGGGCGCCCACCGCCCGAGGGCGCACGCCCGCTCACCGGTAGTTGACGGGCCAGCGCACCATCCACATGCGGTGGTAGGAGAGGGAGGTGACGGAGAAGCAGGTGGCCAGGGTGAGCGTGTAGAAGGAGGACACGAAGACCTTGCAGAGGCCCTCGTTCCACTCGTAGCCGGGGCGCTGCCGCCGCAGCTGCACCACGGAGTAGGTGGCGATGGGCACCGCCACGTTCAGCATGTGGGTGGCCGCCAGCGTGCAGAGCAGGAACTCCAGCGGCTTCCACTTCTGCTGCTTGGCGCCCACGCTGAGGATGCCCCAGGCGTTGGCCAGCAGGGAGAGGCCGCCGCACGCCAGCCAGCCCACCGCGCTGCCCGGCAGCCGCCGCTCCTCACTCATGGCGCGGGCGGGAGCTGGCCGGCGGCCGGGGCATCTTCCTCAGGGCCAGGCCTCGGCTGGGGCAGCAGCCCTCACACGCAGCAGCGGCGGGGCGCCAGGGAGCGTGAGCACCTGCAGCGGGGAGCAGGAAGCGTCCGGTGACCCTCGGGGCACAGCATGAAGCTCTTGGGGCTCCTGGGAGTGGGAGGTGCTGTCTGGCTCCGGCGGGGCATGGGGCGGGAAAGAGTGGCCCGGAAGCCCAGCTCTGCACCCCCGTGACCACCCGCCGTGGCCGTGGCCAGCAGAAGAGGGGCGGGGCCTGTGCCCTCAGGGACTGGGCCAGGCTGGGCACAGGGCATTCTTGCCCCACATGTGCCCTGGCCTGGCCCCAGAACAAACCCTCCAGCCACCCTTTGATCTGGGGGTGTAAGTCCCATGAGCCTCCCCCGAGAAGTGGGGGGCTGGCGACCACTCTCAAGCCCCTCTGGGCGGGGCAGCCGGCTCTGTGTGGGTCAACCCCGGCTGGCCTCCCTGGCAGACTCTGGGGCAATCCCAGGGTCCAACCAAGCTCCAGCCCAGCAGCGCCCTGGCACCCACACGCCCTCCTGACACAGGGCGGCGATGCACCCTACAGGGCCGGGGTGGCCAAACGCCTCAAAGCCCCAGGTTGGGCCTGGCTGGCGGTGCAAGGGGGTTAGTCCCAGCACCGTGACACTACCGGCAACCCCTGCAGTGCGGGTTCGATCCCCGGCCAGGGAGCTACCCACAGGGCCCAGCAGACCCCTCCTGTCTCCCCGCTGCTCCCCTCAGCAGTGGTTTTCAGTGGATCCACCTGCTCTGCTCCCCGCTCTGTCTCTGGGGAGTCCTCTCAGCCCCCGCACCTCTGGCCTGCACCCCAGCTTGTGTGCATAAATAATTAATCTTTAGAAAAGCCCCAGGTCTCACCCACAGTGGGCGCTTTGGGGAAATCGGTACTTTGCTCCAAAGCCTTCGGCATCCTGGGCCTGGAGTCAGCCTGCAGTGCAGACCTGGGCCCCGAGGAGGAAGCGCTGATCGCCGTGGGCATGAGATGGACCCGGCGAGGGGCACGTGTCAGGGAGGCGTCCTGTCCTGCCACACCCAGCCACGCGACCCCCCAGGGACTTCGTCCAGCTTGGGACGGCGCAGCCACTGCCAGCCCCGGGGCCAGGGCTAGCGGCAGGCGCCCGCCTGTCTCGCCGGGGTGGTTCCATCGTGTCTGTGGCCTGGCCTTCCTGGGCACCGGGGACCTCTAGGGAAAGTCTCGTTCAACCTTGCGCCCCTGCCGTGGCCCGCCCAGACTCCTGACCCAGGGGAGGACTCTATTCAGGACCACCGAGCGCCCCTCGAGGGCTTCCTCGGAGCTGGGGGGATGCTTGCAGCTGGGGGAGCGCTCCCTAAACATCAAGTTCCTGCTTGGCAGAGCAGACCCGCCCGCCCAGCTGCCGCCTCATTTCCAGGCACCCTGCGGCCACACGGGGCGGGCTAAAGAGCCACCAGTCCCACCCCTGCTCCCCCTCGTTACTGCTCGACTCAAGCGGGCCTCAGTTTCCCCAGATGTGAGCCTGACTTGCCAGGGCTGGCCCGCAGGGCGCTGAGCCGGGGGAGCCTCCCGCGGGCCAGACACAGCAGGTGCTGGCCGGACAAGCGTCCTCCGTGCCGCCCCCCACTCACTGGGCCACGCTGCTCCTGGGGGTCAAGACACTGAGCTTGGAGGTGGGGGACCCTCAGATACATGGGGGGACCGTTACCCCAACCAGATGTGGGGGGGCGCCTCGGGGATCCACGGCAGGCAGTTGGGTGTTGCTGTGGGCCAGACGTGGGGCTCCATTCACGTGCCCAGCTTGGGAACCGGGGCACCGCGGTCTGGGTGGCCTTCCTGCAGGCGCCCCACAGGTGCTGGCCAACCCGTGACCCCAGGTTCCGCCCGCATGTCACTCACTGGGGGGGTGTCATGGGCTCCAGTGGCTCAAGGCCGTGGCTGCCAGTTCTTCCAGCGGTCTAGCCGGACGACGCTGGCTGCAGGGCGGCGCTGGGGGCAGGGATGTGCCAAGGGTGTGGAGGGGGCGCAGCTCCCAGCGGGCGTCCCCAGGGACTGGGAGAGGGAAGCTGCCAGCATGCCCACTTTAAAGATGCTCAGGCGGAGGCAGAGGGAGGTTTAACCGTTCTCCGAGCTGTTTATTCTCTGCCTGCTTGCCTGACATAAAACTCCTGCCGCCGAAACCCTAGTGGGGAGCCCGGTGGGCCCCACTGTGCCCACACTGCAGCTGGGAGGCTCCCGCGCGCAGGCTGGGGTGGGCCCTGGACTGCAGAGCCCGCGATCCCGGGAAGCGGGAGGGACGTGACCGGGAGTGGGGAGTGGACACAAGGTCTCCGGAAGCATGGCGGGGGCTGGCTGCGCGGGAACAGCTGTCCCCTCCCGCGGCTGGTGCGGGGCCACACTGCGCGCACCAGTGAGGGAGGAGCGGACCCGCCGGGGTCCAGCCAGCAGGGCAGGTCCGCACCCGGGGTGTGACCGCCCCCTGCTGGGAAGTTTCTCCCGCATCCGACTTAAAGTGTGCCCGCAGCGTTTCAGGGTGGGACTCCCCACCTCGCCCCAGAAACCAGACCCTCCCCGCCCCCGCCCCACATCCCGGGTGCACCGAGGGCGAAGCTGCCGGCCTCACCCCGGCCCAGAAAACTCGCCTCGCAGGGTCTGCGGGCGGGGCCCCAGCGTGACGTCACGCGCTCGGGCCAATGAGGCCGCGTGGCCCCAGGGCTCTATTGCGCAACAAAGAGAGCCCAGAACTTGAAAGGATTCCCCGGGCTCCGGCGGCGCCCTCCGGGCTCGCGGCGGGCCTGCGCCCAGCGCGGCCGTCCCCGGGCTGCTCTCCGCTCTGCGCGGCCGCCGATCGATGGGCTCCGCAGCGCCCGGCCCGGCCGCCGCCCAGGGCGGAGCTGGCAGCCCAGCGCCTCCGCGTCTCCGGCACGCCCCCCGCCGCCCCCATCCCGGGTCCCCGCGCCCTCACGCCCGACCCCCGCCCGACCCGGCGCGCCACGGCGCCGAGGTCCCCAGTGCGTCCCTGAGCCCTGCCCAGCCCCGAGGGCGCGTCTGAGCGACGGCCCCGGGAGCCCGACGCTGGCCGGACTGCGGCCCTGGACTCCCCCGCCCCCCGGGGCAGGGGGGAGCCCGGGCCCACAGCCCAGCCAGCCCCTCTCCCCGAAAGCAAGCCCCGGGGCGGCGCTGCTGGCCCAGAGGCGGGGATGGAGGAAGGGACCGGACCCAAGGAAGTTACCCCGAAGGTCCCCAAGTTGGGGGGAGGTGCGCAGCCCCCGGCGGTGCCCGCGGCCCCTCGCCAGGCCCCCCCGCCTCCTGCCCGCGGACAGCCCTGCCGCCCGACACCCTCGCGCCCGCGAACCCCTGCCGGATCCTCCCGGCCCGCCACCCCCGAGCCCGGGAGGCGGCGCTCACTCTGCATTCGGGCGCCCGGGGCTCCGGCTCGCTGCTCCCGCCTCCGGCTCCGGCCCCGGCTGCGGCTCCCGCGCTCCCCCGACGAGTGCCGGCCGCCGGGGGCCGCTGGGGTGGCTGGCGGCGGAGCGGCCCGCGGGCCGGGGCATCCTGGCGGCGGCCGCCCGTGGCCGGCGCGTTCCGCTCGGCTCCGTTCGGCCCCGCCGCCCCTCCCTCCCTCGCGCCGCCGCGGAGCTCGGCTCTCGCCGCTCGGCTGGCTGCGCTCGGCGGCCGGGGGCGGGGGGCGGAGCAGGGCGCATGCCTCTGCGGGCGCCGCCGCGCCGCCCCTCGGCCCGCCCGCCCCGCCCCCGCCCCCGAGGCGCGGCCGGCCGCGGGTCCAGCTGTCCGTGCGTCTGGCAGACGGCGGGCCCTCCCGCACCCGCGGGGCGCGCTCCCCGCCCCCGTGCCCCCGCCGCGGGTGGAAGCGCCCTAGGACGGGCGGCGCCTCCCCGGACGCCAGGACCTCGCGGTGACCCCTCGCTGCCGTCTTGGGTCCATCCACGTTCCCGGCGCCTCGGAGCCTCCTCCGGGAGACTCAGGCCGGCAGCTCCGGGGGCTCTCGGACCAAGGGGCCTGGGACAGGCATGAACAGGAGTTGGGGCTCGGGGCCTCACCGAGGAAGCCCCGTTCGAGGTGCACAATTGGGCGGGGCACGGAGAGGACGGGCAGGGCCAGAGGACCTCTAGGAAGCGTGTCCTCCCTGCCGGCGGGAGAGGCCCAGATGGGGCCAGATATGGGCTCAAACTTATCCCAGACCTGGGGGTGTCCTCTTAGGGAATTAAGGGGCCACTGAGCTACCTGTGGTTGTCCTTTCTCCAGAGCTTCCAAGGGGGTCTGCCACCGACTGTCACCCCGACCCTTCCCCTCCCTCTCAGCATTCCCCACCACCATCTCCTGTTGGGGCGCAGACTGCTGCCCGCAGGCCGAGGGGCACCTGGGGGGACAGATAGCTGCCTGTGACGAGGCCTCTGAAGACCCCTGAGGAGGGAGCGCCGCCTCACCATCAGGTCGGGGCCCTTCCTGCTGCTCTGGGAAGCCGGTGCCCCCCACCCCGGGTGCAAGGCCTCAGAGCCACTCTGGGCTGCCCAGCGCACCAGCACCCTTCCCTCTGGGAAGCCCGTGAGAGGGCAGCCCTATGTCGGAAGAAGGTGGCCCCGGACCAGGGCCCAGCCAGAGAGCCATGTCTGCCCACGCGGCTCCCTGGCACGCCTGCACCACCACACCCCCGGGGCAGCGTCGGGCTGGGCTGGGCCTTCGGGTCAGTCTGTCCTGAGACATAGAGGCGTCTGCCTAGAAAGGCGCCACAAGGATACTGGGGCTGGGAACTGGGGGGGCCCGGGGCCAGGCCCTCCTGGAATCGTTCTGGGCCCCCACGGCCCACCGTGCCACCGGTGAACGCTGTGCGGACCGACCAGCTCCCTGTCTGGGGGCTCCTGGTTATATATAGTCCCCAGCAGTGGGCGACTGGCCAGGGGACTGGCATCCGAGTGTCCGAGTGTGCCGTTTTCAAGGCAAACACGGGCTGTTCAGCCATGCGGAGCCTTGGGCCACGCTGCTGCCAGCTGGCAGAGGGAGCCTCCAGGGGCTGTGGCACCAGGCACCCTCGACCCTCCCGGCTGGCCCGTCACCTGCGCTGGTGCGGCCCTGAGCTCCGCTGCGTGGGGCCTGTGTGGGGTTCCCGCCAGCCCTGGGCTGCTCCGGGCTGCTCCGGGGCTTCTGTGCCGGCGTGCCCAAGCCAGGGGAGTGGGGCTGAGCCAGGACTAAACCAGGGGTCCCAGCCCTTTGGGAGGGTGTAGATGGCTGGGCCCACTCCCCTGGCTCTTTGGCAAGACCCCAAGCTTCCCGGGCGCAGGCCCCTGCTGGGACTGCCACCAGTCTGGCTTCACAGCCTGGGGGGGGCAGCCTCCTTGCTCCCTGCCCAAGCGAGCTGGGGCCCCCCACCCCCGGCCCGCCCCCGCCCCAGCAGGAAATAGCCGAGAGGGCGGGCCCAGGAAAACTCAGGCTCTGGGTGGTGTGGGCACATCTGGGGCAGCACTCTTCTCTCTGGGCCCAAGGGGGCCCGCTGGAGGATGCAGCTGGGGGCGACTGTGTCCGGGTCCAGGCTCTGGACACAGCCTGGGCTGGGAACACTCTGGGGCGCCCCCAGTGGCTGCTTGGCGAGGGCTCTTCCTCGGCCAGGGTGGGCCGGGCCCTGCGGTGGCCTTGGCGGCGGCCTCGAGGCTGCCGGGCCAGGTGTGCACATGGGCGCACACCCCCGCCCCACCCCCACCCACCCCAGCGCCTGCTGGATGCCTGGCGGTGTCACGTCCTTCCGGCAGAACCCCTGCCGTGACTCCCCAAGGCCAAGGTGTGGGGTTGGGGGTGCTGCTCCTGAGAAGAGAACGGGGGCTCCCACTTGCTGAATTTGCCCCTTTCCACACCCTGGGTCCTCACAAGGCTCAGCGCTGGCATCCTGCGTAAGCCACGCAGAGGGCCAGGGCAGCGTGGAGGGGTCTGCCGGCCAGCGAGGAAGACGCACGGGCCAGCCCGCAGGCAGGGGGCAGTGGGGTCCCCACAGGGGCGCACTCAGCAGCACCCCACACCCCATGCCGGGGCAGTGCGCCTTCAGGAAAAGACCACGCAGAACCAAGGTCCAGCCAAACAGCAGCTTTATTAGCGGTGCTGGACGCTCCCCGGTGCGCAGCGTGCGGCGCGGGGACACTGGCAGCATTTGCACTGGACCGATATAAATAAAGCTTTGGTGTGCAGGGTTCCAGGAGTGAAGGGTAACACTGAGACAAGCACTTCGCACGACACCAGCTCTCAACGTGAAGGGGTCTTGGCCGAGGGCACCGTGTGGGAGACGAGGCTGGGGCCCTGTGGGCGCCGGCCAGCCCCGCGCGGGGCCTCAGGGCTGCGGCTCGGCCTGGCCCTGGCGCTTTGCCTTCATCTGCAGGTACCGCCCTTTGCCCTCCTCGAAGCGCTTCTTCTCATCCTCCGTCTCGGGCTGCGGAACAGAGAGAGGCGGTGAGCGGCAGGACAGACGGGTGGTGGGGCCACCCCTGCAGGCAGGGGCTCCTGCCCTGGCCCTGGGCCGTCACCTGGGCCAAAGCCTGCGACGGACAGGGGTCTGGAGTGGCAGAGCCCCTGAGGGTTCTCAGGAAGGAGGTTCCAAGCCTGCGGGCATGGAGACCCTGCCCCAAGGAATGCCAAGCCCACGCCACTGGGCTCCAGTGAAAACACAGCTGACGGCCTGGAGGGGCGGCCTGAAGCCAAGCTGGGCAAGGAAGGAAGAGGGCCGCGAGGGCTCCACCCAGGGCCGGCTGGATGGCCTGACCCCGGCGCCCAGTGCTGCAGTCCCAGGCGGCCGCTCCTTCCTGGTGACACGGCGGTGGCGACTGTTCCGTGGGCAGGAGCCCTGTCTCCACAGCCGCCTCACCCTTGTCGCCACCTCCCTCCTGTTCCCGGCAGTCGGCTGGCCGGCTGGGGCTTGGCCGGAGCCTGGACGTGGGCCCGGCTGTGTCTGCCACGGGCGGGGGCAGGGCCACGGCCCCTTGCAGAGCGGTGTGGCCCTGGGCAGAGGTCACCGCGACCACCCCAGGAGGTGACTCCCGGAGGCCCCGCTGTCCAGCTGGAGTGCCCACCAGAGGCGGGCCTAGCGGGCTGCGCCGACCCCCGGGATGGCGTTTCCCAGACACCTGGAGGGTGTCTGAGCGCCAAGGGCGGCCGGCTGCCCTCCGGCCTGTGGCACCCGGGCCACGGCTATTTCTGGGCCCAAGAGCTTCACAGACAAGTGGAGTCTTGGCACGAGACGCAACGTCAGGTCACACGGCGTGCGCCCCTCCCCCATGTTCTGCAAGCATCCCCGGCGTGTGCTGTCCAGCCTTGCAGCCCTCCTCGGAGGCCCTCCTCATGCTCGAGCCTGTGCAGTCTGCCTGAAGGAGCCCCAGCAAATGGGGTGCTCTAGGTCAGCTATCATGGGCCAGCCCCCCGCTGCTGGGGGCCCCCCAGCACACAGCCACGTCCTGCTCAAATGCCGCCGTGCACGAGTCGCCGGAGGCTGAGTGCGGACTGTGACCAGGGCCTGGTTGGGGGCGGAGACCTGCTGCTAAGTGTGCAGGTGACGTTGGCTGCGCAGGGGCCACTGTGAGGGGCAGGGCCCTGGCCCCAAAGGCAAGGTTAGGGGCACCAGACTGGGCCAGCAGGAGCCTTCCCCCTCATGGGCAGAGCCTATGCAGCCTGGAGCTAGGAAATGGGGTCTAGGGCCTGGGCCCCCGGCCGAGAGCAGGAGGGCTGGAGAAGGGGCGGGCAGCCTGGACCAGGCGCCAAGGCTGCTCCTGGCTCTCAAGCCGGCCTCTCTCCAGCTGGTCTTAGAAAGGCAAGAGGCTTGAAACCTAACCCCAAAGCAGAAGGATCCCCCTTGCACTACACACTACTGCGGCGGCGTGTTCACCGACTGACCCCCGACCCGCATCTCCCGACGCTGAAGGGCAACGACGCGCTCCCACAGGCTGCGGCTGGAGGGGCCTCCCGCCTCACACGCACTGGGCCCTCTCTGGAAACCCTCAGGGCAGACAGGCTGCTTCCCTTCTGGTTGGGTTTTCCCAGACTGCTTTGGCCCGAGCCCACCCTGCTCCATCCTGGAGTGGGCTGAACGGGAGGCGCCTTTCACACCCGTTGGCCCCAAAGCAGCCCTGGGGGCAGCCTGGCCGGGACGCACCCCGGGCCCTTCAGCCCACAGACTGATGTGGCCCTGCTCCCCTCGGAGGCCAGGGGGCTGTGTGGTCGGAACCCCGGGGCCACCACCTGCCATGCGAGGGCCCAGGACTCGCCTTCACCCCTTCCCGCCAAAGGGCCGCCAGCCCGCCCGAGGCGGAGCCCACTCAGCTTCGACCAGTCGCATCCTCGGGAAGGCAGACGGGGCTGCGGGGGCCGCGCCACCCACAGGTGCAGCCCACAGCAAGCCACGGGGCGGAGCATGCACCTAACGGCCTAGGCAAAGGGCAGACCCCGGGGTGCTCCCCAGGAGGGGCACCCCGCCGCAGCCACGCCCCATTCCCCTCCTGCGTGCCCCCGGCTCAGGCCCCGGTGGGAGGGGAGAGGCGGGCGGGGGCCGGGGTGGGGCAGCCTCCGCGGAGGCTCCAGGCGGAGTGCTGGGTGGGCGCGGGGCGCGTGGGGGGCTTCTGCGAAGGGCAGTCTGCCGCCCACCCTCCCTGGCTGGGCAGGGGCGCGGACAGCATCGCCAGGCCCAGCGGCGCTGTCCCCTTGGGCTCTGGCCCCCCATGACGGGCCCATGTGGCTGCCCAGCGCCCCAAGCGCACCCCGCCACCCCCAGAGGCCTTGGCTCTCGGGGATCGTGGGGCTGGCGGGTGGTCAGCCGGGGTGGGGGCCCCTGGATGGCCTCCTGGGCCCCTCCACTCCAGGCTCAGGAGGCCCAGATTGGCGGCGGCTTCCGGCTCCAGAGGCCAGTCTGGAAGGCAAAGGGCTGTGGGGGGCCAGCCGGAGCCCAGTCACCAGTAGGGGAGAGCCCCCCTCCCCACACGAGCCCTTAGCTCCCGGAGACAAAGCCCAGGGGCGCTGGTGCACAGCGGTCTGCTTCCGGGAACCCCTTGGGGTGGGGAGGGGCGCTCAGCTAGAGGGACAGGCCTGGCCCCACAGCCAGCCCGGAGATCCATCCGCTTTACCCTGCGGCTGTTCGCACTTTCCCTTCTCACTTAATTATAGCAAAGTGCAAACACACCTGCAAGGCAGCCGCGATCCAGGAAATTGGGGCCACCCTCCCTTCTCCAGTCACACACGGGGAGGGCTGAGCTGCTCCCCCTCCACAGTGACAGCTCCGTGGGTGTGTGGGGACGAGCCGCCACCCCGCACAGCCCTGCCCTCTGGGAGCTCGGCCCCAGGCCTGAGCGACAAGGGCACCGGACATGGCTGGGCACTTCCTAATGGCCTGGCCACCCCCCGCACCATCTGGGCTGGGGCCCGGTGCAACGACAGGCTCTCGGGAGCAGTTTCGGGAGCAGCCTCAGGCTCGGGTGGGTCGTGTGCGTGCCGGGCACCCCGCAAGCTGGCACCGGCGAGAAGGCCCACCAGAGGCTCCAGAGCCACAGCTGCGTCCCTCCTGCTGGTGAGGACACTCCCTCTGCCCCCGCTGAACGGAAGGCCTGCTTCCAGAAGGCCCCGGAGCCTGGGTCCGCAGCCACCCGGGCGGGCCAAGGCGGGCAGTGCCCAGGGAGACGTGGGCAGCATGTCTGTCTGTCCCAGGCCCAGGACTTGGCTGCTCCCGGGGGAGCACGTGGCAGCTGCAGCCCGGGGCCCTCCAGAGGGCCAGGCCAGGGAGGGCAAGGCTGACGCTGTCGCCTTTAGGCAAAGCTGGGGTCATCACCCACACTTCTCGTGCGCTTCGGGACGGGGCGGGCACTCGGAGCGGCTGGGCGCCAACGGGCAGATGTGCTGGGCGCCTGTCAGGGCAGCGCTGGGGCCAGGGCTGGTGAGGCTGCGGTGCCAATCCCCAGGAGTGCCCTGGCCCGCTGCCGCTGGCCCCCACGCACAGTCACTGCTCAGTCTGGCAGGGCTTTCTGGCACCCCACCACCAGGTCACCCCAAAAGGCTGAGCTTCTCACGCACTGGCAGCCACAGGCCGTCACGCGTCTAGAACCCGGGTGAGAAGGCCCCAGGGCTCCTCTCTCTAGTTCAGGTCCCGCGACAGACGTGTCCAGCTCCAGCATCTGCGGGCCAGGGGCCTGGGACACACCCCACCCGGCAAACTCGCCAGCCCGCGAGGGGCCGCTCAGGGAAGGCGCAGGCGGCCGGCCAGAGAGCCCGGCCAAGACGCCGGCGAGGCGGAGGAAGGGGCCGCTGTGTGGAATGTTCCAGGCTCTCTGAGCCCAGTCAGGCGTGGCAGTGGGATCTGTGGGCAGCGAGCGGTCCCCCAAGTGCTGCCAGCCCCAAGGCTGCCGGAGGCGTCCTACCAGGGAACCCGGGGAAGGTGGGCCGGGGCCGGGTCCCCCACCACCCGGGAGGCAGGAGCCCAGCGGGGGGCCGGGTCATCGCGCCTCACGCCCGGCGGCAGCGCCCCTGCCCGCTGGCTGGGCGGCATCCCAGGGCGCTGTGCCCGCGGGGCGTGGGCCTGCAGGAGAGCCGCTCACGGCCCGGCCTCCCCAGCCGCCCTCCCTGCATCCGGGGAGGAAACAGACACAAGCTGTCGCCGTGGCTGCTCTGCACGGGGGGCGGGAGGGGCAAGCTCCCCCCTGGGAAATCACTTTTCGGGCACCTGAAGCTACCACCAGGGAGCGGGACCGGCCTCAGGACCAGCGTCGCCACACGCAGGCAGCGCAGGGGCTGCCCAAGCTTTCCAGGGGAGAAAGAAGAGGTGCAGGCCCAGGGGACGCTTTCCCGCGGGTGCAGGCAGTGGCTGTCGGGTGGGGCGAGGAAGTGGGGGCGGCGAGGCGGACAGGCTGGGTCTCGGGGACCGGCTGTGTGGCCGCAGGGACACCCCCACCTTCCGTGCGAGGCCACAGCAGGGACCCGCGGCAGAGGCGGAGCCAGGGAGCTGGCTGGCAAAGCTGGCTGCCGGCTGGGGCCCGCTGCTGCTCTCCGCCCCTCCCAGGCCCTCCTGCGGCTGCGTCCGCTCCGCCACGGAGGGGCGCCTGTGGCTTCGGAGCCAAGCAGCGCAAGCCAAATGTTTTCCGTTCTGCATTTTCCGTGCTTCATGAACACACATTTGGAACCTGGCACAGGGCGAGAGTGACTAAGTTCCACTCTCAGTAAAATCAATAGCTTGTCCTTTTTGTGATTGACGAATGCCTGGTGGGACGAGCGTTTCCAGCCTGACGTGAGGCGTCCTGGGCACCCAGGGCCGGCCCTCGCGGGAGGCGGCTCACACACCCTCCCCCTCACGCACCCCCCTCGCCACACCGGGCAGGGGTCTGGGCCCCCTAGGGCCCCGAGGGCGGGGGAGACAGCTGCTGGGCCCCGCAGCCTGACCTGGAGAGGGCCACGACAGGGTCGCGGGGACCAGCCCTGGCGAGCGCAGCGCCTATGGCCCACCAGTGGCTCCCCCCGAGCCCCAGCGCAGTGGGGGCACCCCGGACACTGCGTGTGCAGGGCAGCAGCACCCCGCCCCTGGCGCCGCAGTCCAGCTCAGCCTCTCCTACCCTGTCACCGCCATGGCCCCGGGGTGCAGCCCGACGCCCGAGCTGCTCTGGAGTCACAGTCATCCCTCGGGGGCAGCCCGACGCCACAGCACCAGCTCAGCCCCCAGCAGCTGCCCCAGGGCGGCCGTGAAACCCCCTGTGCGAGGCAAACCCAAGGCCGGGAAGGGGCAGGGGGCGGGGGCCGGCAGAGGGGTGACCAGTACTCTAGAGAAGGGACTGGGACGGGTCCACTCTGGGGGCTTATCCCAAAGGGACAGGACCCCCTGCCCCTGGAGACACAGTGGGCGCTGGTGACCGCCAGCAAAGTGTGACCTATGGCCCTGGATCCTGGCATTTTCCCAGCCCTAGGGAGACTTCCTGCCCCATGTCGAAGCCAAGGGCAAGGCAGGATTCGCCAGGCGATTCACGGACACGCTAGTCCCTGACCCAGCTGTGGGCTGACGCCGGAGCGGGCACAGCGGCTCTGGCTGGCAAGGCTCCAGCACCTTCCAGGAACAGGCCAGTCAGGCCGCTGCTGCTCCTGAATTAGGGAGCAATTAAAAAATTCCAGGGCCCCCCCTGCTGGCGCAACAGGTTAAGTCTCAGCCTATGAAGCTCTCCGCAGCCACTGCAGCACGCGTTTGATCCCCGGCCAGGGAGCTCCCCACAGGGCGCCGCAGACCTCTCCTGTCTCCCCGCTGCTCCCCTCAGCAGTGGATTTCAGTGGATCCTCCTGTTCTGCTCCCCACTCTGTCTCTGGTGAGTCCTCTCACCCCCAACGCCTCTGGCCTACACCCCAGCTTGTGTGCATAAATAAATAAATCTTTAAAAAGAGATGGGGTTGGCAGCGCCATCCAGGGGGCAGTGCAGTGCAGCGTGGGCCTGGCGGGGCGCGGACCTCGGCAAGCCTTGCTCGGGAAGGGAGGGCGGGCGGCGGAGCACAGCCCCCAGGTTCAGGCTAACAAAACATTTTGTCATTCCAGAGGCTGTGGACGGAGGCCTCTGGGTCTAGGGCCCTGCCCAGGTGTGCCAGCTGTCCGCCTGGCCGAGCCCCGGGGCAGACGTGTGCTGTGGCTGGGTTTTCTGGAGCAAAGCCGAGCAGCTCCACCAGCCTCTGCAGCCACCATGTGACGTGGCCCTGCGTGGCTCGCCGGGCCGGGGCCGTTTCCGAAAGGCCCACGGGGTCCGCGGGGCTGGGAGCTCCCTGGGCCCGGCTTCTCCCATCAGGGTAGGCGCGGTACCTGTGCCACCCCCACCTCTCGCTCTGGCATCTCGGGGCCCAGGGCTGAGCAGGAGGGAGGGCGGCAGGGAACGCGCGGAGACGACAGGGTTTGCAGCGCCCCGAGATGGGAGAGGGCTGGCTGCGCCCAGAGGGCGGTGTCGCAGGTCCAGGCCGTCTGGCTGGACCGCGCAGCCAGCTGTCCAGTCCAGCTCAGGCAGCTGGGCCTCGGCCTGGCGCCTAGACCAGGGGCCCAAAGACCCCCTGCCTCTTCTGACAATTAGCCCAGAAAGTGCTGGCAACGCGAGGCCGGCCCGCCCAGCATCAAACATGCATCGAGAAACAACTCCAGCAGCCACGCCGCCTCCGGCTGGCCCCGGGGACAGAGCTCAAAACAGACCAGCGGCTAAAGAGCTGCTGTGTGGGCAGGGGCGGCAGGAGGCTCAACGGACCCCCAGGCCCGCTGGTGCACGCGGGGACGACGTGGCTGCCCGTGGGTCCCCGGGAGCCCCGCCCCGGGGGGTCTGCCCATAGCCCCGACTGGGGTTATTCTCCTCGGCACGGTGGACCCCAGGACACCAGCGGCGGATCAGAGACCATCTCTGATCAGTGTGGAGTGACAGCCCGGGGTGCAGGAAGTCGGTCAGCGGGGAGGTGAGGCCATGGCTACGGGCACTTCATGCCCGGGGACCGACAGCCACTGGCCACGACGCCCCAGCTGATGTGGGGGCCGGAGGTTCAGGACACTCCTGGGGCTGGCCCTGCGGCCGCTGGCGCTCTGCTGTCCTCTCTGGACGCCGGGCCCCGCCCTCCTCGCCCTGGGCGGTGCAGAGCTGTCCCTGCCCTCGGCCTGGCCACTGGGTGAGGCCTCTCCCCGGGGCCGGCCCTGCCCAGAGCAGAGGTTGCGGCTGCTCTCCACCTCCTGCTGCCCCTCCCGGCCCTCACCACCCGCCCTTTAATGGCTTCTACTTGTTCATACTGTTCTCTGTCTCCTGGGGGGCGTGGACTCCAACCAGAAGGTTCTGGAAGAACTGTGAAGCAGCAGGCAATCAGCACTCCCGAGATGCAGCCACTGGGGGCGCCCCCTGCCCTCGCGCAGACGAGGCCTCAGCCACACGGCGGCCACGCTTGGGCCAGCTGGAGCCCGACGGGGGCACTGCCCCCGCCAGGAGCCGGCAGTGCGGGCCACCAAGGGGCAGCCTGGGGTCCCGGGGACCGTCGGGCCAGCAGAGCAGAGGCCCACAGCCGGCGAACTGCTCACAGATGTCTCCTGAGCCCCATTCCGGGCTGGACGAGCGGCAACTCCCGGGGCCAGGAGCGACACGTCGGGGTGCCACGGCCCGAAGGAACGGGGGGTAGGGGGGTAACGCTACAGAGCAGCGGGGGAGCCCCTCAAGGAGGAGATAACAGACCTGGGTCACCGCGGAAGGGCCTGGTCTGTGCCCTCCCGGGAGGCGTCCAGGCAAGCGGCTGAGAGTGCCAAGGCCCAGGCAGGAGGGAGCGCGGGGTCCGAGGGACGGAGGAGGCTGCAAAGCCGGACCCGTGCCAAGGGCGCTAAGGAGCCGCGGGCAGTGTAGGCAGGAACCCGGAGGGGAGTGAACCCGGCGCCCGCTGCAGGGGAACTGGCGGAGGGTGGAGGGCTGGGCCGAGCGGCAGGGACAAACCTGCAGATGGGGGTGTGGGGCCGAGCAGGGGAGGAGCCAGCAGGGAGGACCGAGCGGAGTGGGGCTTGGGGCGGCCGTGGAGACAGCGGGGAGAGTGACCAATCCGAAACGAACGGTGCTCGAGACGCTGGGGAGACGCGTGCAGGGCAAGCTGGCCCGGTGGACGTGGCCTGGACCCGCCCATCCAACCAGGGTGGGCACCGGCGAGACGGTCAGAACCTGGCGGCAGGGGGCATGGGGCCACCTCGGCACCGCAGAGCCCGAGTCCAGCAGCACCAGCCTCAGAGGTCCAGCTCTCGGGGCCTCCCAGCGCTGCCCCCGCCCTAGTCTTCCTGGGGCACGCTGCCTGCTCGCTGGGCACCGCTTCACACCTGGCCCCAGCCCGAAGGCCACCGCCTGCCAGCACAGCGCCCAGCTCCTCCGAGCCCCACAGGCCCACCTCGGTGCTTGCGGGGAGGCAGCCCTTGCTCACAGTGGGGCCGCGCACGGCCCAGGGGCCCACTAAGCGCCACGACTGGCGACCCCCGTGGAGCAAGCACGCCCCACCTGGCCTGGCGCTCGAGTGGGGACAGCGCGGTGACCCGCACACGCCGCCGGGTGGGCGGGCACGGGACAGGCCCCGACGGGGTGGTCAGCGAAGGCTCCTCCAGGAGGTGCCAGAGGCACCCAGACTGGGGGCGAGGACTGAGCCCAAAGGCAGAGGGAGGCTGTGCGGGGCGCGCAGGGGGCGGGCGGGTGGCGCCTCCAGGGGCCGCAGGAGCCGCAACTTACTCGGTGTCCACCGGGGGTGAGATCCGAGCGGGTGACAGACCTGGGGGTAGAGGGCGTGCAGGCAGGGGTGGAAAGGGGCACAGCGGTGCGGGCCTCCAGAAGGGTGGGCAGTCTCGGGCCTGTGGATTTGGGGGCTGTGGCCTTGACCACGGGGGATCCCTGGGCAGGCAGATGCCCAGGGGACACTAAATGCCCCAGATCCAACCTTGACCAAATGAAGAAAACGCGAGAGACCGACCATCCCCGGGCCTGCTCCCGGCAGCCCCGCAGCAGCCTGGGAGGGGCTCACTCAGGCCCCCCCCCCCCCGACTGCGGCCAGGGCCCGGTGGCCCGAGCACAGCCTGAGGGCGGGCGCAGGCCCCCCCCCCCCCACCACAGGGAGGAGCCCTGACGTTTGATTGGTCCAGAAAGTGGCCAGGCCTGGTCGCCACTGCCCAATGGGCTTGGGGGCCGGCCCAGGGGGTGGGGCTGGTCCGGGAGACTCACCACGAGCTGGGGCACAGGCAGCGACCGGCCCTCCTGGCTCAGGGACACGTAGGTGAAGAAGGCGCTGGCCGCCCGGTAGCGCTTCTGCGAGTTGTCCACCACGGGGTCGGCGTCCACCAGGACCTCGATCTCCATGGACTTATTGCTGGTGAAGGTCATGCGCCCCGAGATGGTGATGACGCAGCCTGCGGAGGGGGCGGGTCAGGTGGTGGGGGCCACGGGGCCGCGCACGCGAAGCCCCAGGTTGGGGCCTCGGGCCCTGAGACCATCGCTGGACATCGTGGGATGCAGCGGCGGCGCCACGGAGCCCGGACCCTCACCCAGACAGACTGGCCGCCAGCAGGGCTCTTGGCGGCCATCACCGGGCACCCGCCCCAGTACGGCCTCGGCGCCCAGGCTGGGCAGCTCAGGGTGGGCTCTGCCACTGCCCGCCCAGGCCTGGCCTTGCCGGGGCTCTGGACGCAGGCAGGGCCCACGCGCTGCATGGGCAGCACCAGAGACGCCTTCACCTGCGCAGACGCCCACCCCAGGGGCCCTGCCACGGACCTGGGCGCCCGGCGGGGAACACTGGTCCTCCCTGGGCGCTGCGCCCTGTCCTGCGGGCGCCCCTCCCGCCCAGCACACCCCTCGCGGGTCGTGACGCAGCAGAGCCCTGGGCACCCCGGGCACCAGCACTGGCCCCGGTGTCCCTCCCCCTCGGCCCCAGGCCACCTCTGCAGTCGTGTGTGTCACCGCCCACCTCAGCTCTCCCAGCCTGGCCTGACCCCTGACCTCACAGAGCCCACTTTCCTGCCTGGGCCGGCCTCGCGGCCTCGAGGGCTGACGGTGGGGCCGGCGCCTAGTGTGCTGCCGCAGCTGGCCAACAGGATCAGTGCGCCATCACTAATTCTCGGGGCTGCCCCCCGGGGCTGGAACAGCACCCACAGGGCCTCACGCTGGCCCCGCCCCAGGAACGGGAGCGGCTGCAAGGGTCTTTCACACACACCCCCGGCCGGCGCGGGGAGGCCGTGTCCAGCCCACGGCCGGCCCCGACGCTGAGAGGCCAGGGCAGAGAAGCCCGAGCCGCGCGGGCAGCCGGGGTGAGCTCGGGCAGCCAGCAGCAAGCGCCTCATTCTGCTCTGAGGTACTGGGGTGTCCTGTGCCACCTCAACTTCAGAGTCACGGGGGGCACTTCGTGTCGGGCGTGGCCATTTCTGGGGGGAGGAAGGCCCCGGGGCCAGAAATAAGTGGCATGGAGCCCGCACGGGGGGCACCCAGGGAGCCGCGGAGGGCGAGTCTGGAGGCTGCGTCCAGCAAGGCAGTGCGGAGGTCAGCTGGTGGGCAGGGTCTCATGCCCCGCCCCCAGCGCCAGGCTGCCTCCCACTCGGGCACCGGAGGAACTCAGGCAGGCGCAGGGCCGCCCTCGGGGCGTGGGCGCGTCTGGGGCGCGGGTGGGGCACGGCTGGGGCACGGCTGGGGAGGCAGCCTCCCGGGTCTCCCCCGAACGCCCTGCAAACTTTTGGCTTCTCGTGTCTGATTTCTGGGCTGGAAACCCAAATTTCTAACGTCCATGAATGCTCTCAGACATGAAGCAGGGGACTGTGCCCACGGACGCGGCGACAAGGAGGGCACTGACCCGAGTCAGGGTGCCCGACAGCCCCAGCCGGCCTGCGGGGGTCCCGCTGCGGCCACCTCGGCTGCAGGCGTGATGGCCACGGGGCTCCACGGGACCGTGACACGGCGAGGGGGACAGTGTCCACCGGCTGCGGGGACACGGCACAGACGCCACAACCGCCACTTCCGTGGGGCCCAAACCCCGGGTCCGGCCCGGCCGCGGGCCCAGACGGCAAGCCGCCTCTCCTGCCGCGAGGACCGAAGGAGACAGTCCTGCTGGAGCACCCGCCGGCAAGGAGGGCTTCTGGGAGGGAAGACCCTCCTCTGCGCTTGGGCCTCGAGGGGCCATGGCGAAGCAGCGGCCCCCAGCGCAGCAGACCTGGAAAAGCCTCTGCGGGGATGAGGGCTCACGGCTGCCCACCACTGCGGCCACCCCGTGGATGGCTGACTGCGATGGCGTTCACTCGTGGGGTCTCCCTCGACCCCACGGCCCGCGGCAGGGGGTGCTGGCCGCGCCCTAGGGAAACTGGCCTCCTCCCTTAGTTGGCGAAGCTCAAGGTCGAAGGGGACCCGACCCGCTTCTCTGCGGCAGATTCTAAAATGACACTGGCCACGTCCAGGCCAGACACCGACCGCTCAAGGGCCTGCAAAGCAGAGGGGCGGGGCACACCCCGCCTCTCCCAGCACGAAGGCGCCTGAACCCCGACCTGCTCGTGACGCCCCACACCCGCCCAGGTGTGCTCTGCGGAGGGGGTGGGCCTGCTGGGCCTGCCTGACCTGGGCCGGGCTGGTCAGGGTGTGGGGGCAGCAGGCCCCTCGTGCGCTGTCACCCCAGGGTCAGGGACGGTCCCACCTGACAGCTGCTGTTCCAGCCCTCACGGCCCCACCCACAGCCCAGAGGCCACGGCCCAGGGGCATCCCCCCGTGGCGGGCGGGCCTTGGTCACGCCCCGCAAGCAGTGCGGGAGACCGCAAGCGGCCCTGGGCACACGCGCTGGCCCGGCCAGCTCCGAGGGGCCGGAACGGGATCTCTGTGTGGGGAAAACGGGGCCACGGGTGTTGTGAGGCACCGTGGGCGGAGCGCGGCGGCCGGGGGCCAGGCGCACAGGGCCGCGGGCTCTGCTCACGGGGCGCTCCGAGGGCCGGGCCTGCGCCGCCCTCCAGGAGGACAAGCGCTCGACCCCTCCGGGGACCGGGCCGCCCTCCGCCCGCCGGTGCGTCACCTTTCCTGATCTTGTCGTGGAAGTTGATGGCGTCCACGGAGGCAGTGACGATGTTGGTCTTGCAGTGGCGCGCGGCCACGATCCCGGCCACCTCGTCCATGAGCTTCATGGTGACCCCTGCAGAGAAGGGCACAGGGAGGTCAGCTGCGGGGGCCGTTTCCCATCCTGGGCCGAGTCCTCAGCAGGGCTGGCCCTGGCCACCAGGGGGGCCACAGCAGCACTTTGGGGGGCGCCTGAGCTGGCGCTTTCAACTTGGCCTCCTCGGAGCTTCTGGGAACAACCGCGGCTGATGTTCTAGGCCACTCTCAAAACAGCCCCGTTTCCGCCCGGCGGCCATCTGGCCCTGCCAGGGCCAAGGCTCATCACAGCACACACGGATCGGCGCCGAGCTTCAGGGCTCGGGGAGAACCTGCAGAAACCAGGCCCTCACACGGCCTGAGCAGCGGGCCGGCTCAGCCGATCTGGAAGATGGAGCGTTCCTTGGCAAATGTTTTGACTCAACAGAGAGAGACGTCTTGTCGGGCCTGGCGAGCCCACTTCTGGGCAAACCCGAGAGAAATAAAAACAGCCGCAGGAAACGCCCAAGGAGCATCTTGTGCAGCACTCACGCGAGCCCAAAGTGGAGACGGCCCAACAGCGCAATGGCTAAGTGAGACGCGGTCTACCTGGATGGTGGAGTACTACTCGGCCATGAAAATGGAGGGCACCAGCAGGATGAACTCTGAAAACACATCGAGCAGAAGAAGCTGGAACCCAAGGGGCCGCATGGTGCAGTACTCCATCTCCATGAAACGTCCAGAACAGGCAAATCCATAGGGGCAAGGCCAGACCAGTGGCTGTGTGGGGACGAGGGTGGGAGGGACGGGCGTGACTGCAAAGGGGCCCAGTGCCAGCCAAGTAGAAACAAGATTTTAAGGCCAACGTGTCTTTAAAGCCATGGGGGGGCCTCCCTGGTGGCGCAAGGGGTTAAGTGCAGCACCATGAAGCTGTCCACAGCCACTGCAGCTCGAGTTCAATCCCCGGCCAAGGAGCTTCCCACAGGGAGCAGCAGACCCCTTCTGCCTCCCCGCTGCCCCCTCAGCAGTGGATCTCAGTGGATCTGCCTGTTCTGCTCCCCACTCTGTCTCTGAGGAAGCCTCCCACCCTCCCCCCAACTCTGGCCTATACCCCAACTTGTAGGCATAAATAAATCTTTAAAAATAAATAGAGAGAGGTCTCTTAAGAGAACAGGTAGTTTCTGGGCCTCCCTGCTGGCCTAGGAGTTAAGTCTCAGCGCTCTCACCACCAAGGCCTGAGTTTGATCCCCAGCCAGGGAGCCGACTCCTGTTCAGATTGAACTACATGACCTGGCCAACACTCAGCCACCTCGGCCCCCAAGCAGCAAAGTGGTGCCGAGCAGCCTCTTGGCGACACAAGCCTCAGGAAGGCCTCAGGTGCCCTGACGCGGGGTGGGGGGCTGCCTTCCAGAGTACCCAGAGAGGCAGAAACAGACTCCGGCAGCTAGAACCAGGGTCGTGCAGGCTCGTGGCCCACGGGGCCTAGGCCAGCGAGGACTGGGGGTCCTGCCCCCGCCCTGCCAGCTTCCGCCCTCCAGGATGCAGCCCTGCCACCTCCTAGGCCTCCCGAGACGGCAGCAGCGTTTAAGTATTGGTGAGTAACCAAGTCTCTTTACTGGGTGGGGAGGCACAAAACTCAACACAACAACTGGACCGAGGACAGAAGCCCCCTTGGTCATGGACAGAGGAGCGGAGGGACAGGCCTGCCTGGGACAGGTACGCGGGGCCTCAATAAACCTTCTCCCTGCTTCTGTGTGCATTTGAGCAGCCCCAGAAGCAAGCCTGAAGAACATACGTCGTTCTTGACATCAGAAATCGGGCTTCTGTTGCCAGGGCTGGGAGACCCTGCTTGCCGGCGAGGGCGATCGCCAGCCCAGCTGCCCTGCGTCCTGAAGCTCTGACCGCTTCCCGCGACCATGCGGACAGGCTCAGCAGCCCCGTTTTCAGATTCAGAGACTTAGACTCCCACAGAGCCCGATTCTGAAGGACAGTGCACACGAAATGCGGGGCCAGCTCGCCAGAGGCAGCGTCCGGCCCAGCTGACCGCAGGCGGCTGGACACAGCGGGGCAGCCGGGCTCTCCAAGATCCAGCGCAGGGGCCGGCGCCTGGCCAAGTTGCACGTGGGACCAGAGTAGGGCCGCTGGCCCACACCACCAGCAGGTCCGGCCTTTCTGCCCACTCACGAGGCCTCGCAAGGGCCGGGCCCGCCCCGCGGGGCTCCAGAGAGGTAGAGACGCACCGGGCTGAGTCGGGGCCTGGAAACGCCACGCTGGCGCCAACTCACACCCAGAAAATGCTGCTCCCGAGCCCAGAAGAGCTGAGCACAGGAAGAAGAGAGAGAAGAGCAAAGAGGTAAGGAGCCGCTAAAGCGAGGGCCAAGGCCGGAAGGGGGGGCACGCCCACGGGGTGAGGTTCACGGCGCCCCCCGACCCTCGCTGCAGCAGCCCTGTCCCTGCACTACAAGCAGGAACCGGAGCGGGGAGAGGCAGGCCGGGGCTCAGCCCTTGCTGGGGTACACCTGCTGCGTCCCCCGGGCCCCCGGAGCTCGTGACCAGATGTGACTGTGGCGGCGGGTGGCCGTGAGGTCAGTGTGCCGGGGCGACGGCCCTGGGTGCCCCAGCACGGCCTGGCAGGGGCTGTGGGCGGAACGCGCACGGGGGTTTGCCCTGTTGGTCCAAAGTGCTACTGGAGTCCTCAGGGAACCCAGGGCACCTCCACCAGGGTGGGCCGAGCCCGGGCAGACACGGGAGGGCTGGGCGCAGCGGGGTGAGCCACCGGGCAGATACCCCGTCAGTCCTGGGGCCCTAGGAGCAGGTACTGGGGGGCACCCGTTCCTGCCATCCCTGCTGTCTCAGCCTGCACACCCCCAACAAGGGCAGATGCTGAACGGGGGCGCAGAGTGGCTGACGGACCAGCCACGCCAGGGGAGGCCTGTGTGTCCCCAGAGGCCCAAAGCCGGGGGGCCAGGCGGCGAGTTGGATGACAAGTCAACATTCAAGACCACCCTGGGGCGCCTGTTGGGTGGTGATGCCCCAGAACAGCCCCCCCCACCCGACGAGTCCGAGCGGGGAGACAGGCGAGGCGCGGAAAGGCACGAGCGCGCAGGCGGCGGAAACATATGGAAACCTCCCCCAGCAGGAGGTGGGAAGACAGTCACCCCGAAGCACCTGAGCTGCCGAGGGACCTGGGATGCCCCGCCTGACTCAGCTGCCCGTGGGGCTGGCTCTGGCAAGAGGCCGCCAGCCCTGCTCCCGCCCCCCCGCCCCAGGTTTGTGCTTCGACTTGGAATATCAAGTCTCGGGGGTTCCCACAAATGCCTCTTTGCGGGTCCCACCGAAACCCCGTCCATCTCTTCCAGTTCGGGTCCAATGGGCCGCCCACGGCGCCGATAGGGCAGCTCGGCCGCCTCACGGATTCCCCAGGAGCTGCCGTGGTGAGGCAACGGCAGGACTGAGGGGCTGCCCCGCCTGGCCTCGAGCACACAGGTGAGCTCTGGGGGCCACCGATATTTTTGAACCTAACATTTCACTGCTTACAGATTCCTTATTTTTTAGTATCGACAACATGTGGACTGGCTTAAAAATAGAGACTTAATTTCACTCCCCCAGGCCCCGCGGCTGGGTCACGCTGCCGACAAACCCTGGGCGCTGGCGCGGTGGGCGGCCACCACGCTCCCGTTCCTATATTTAGCTGACGGGCGTGGGTGCCAGCCTCCTATATTAAGAAAACGATAGTAAGTTCGTCCTATTTTAGCCGGCCGCCCTCTGGTAATTACAAGGGTTTATTCTAAGCACCAGCGGCGCGGCCTGACGGCGGCCCCTCCCTCGCCGACCTGCGCACGTCTCCCAGCGGGGCCAGGACCAGCGCGAGGGGAGGTAATTAATAGGGGTTATTTCGGCAGTGACTGCTCGGGGGAAGCGACGGGTTTCTGAAGTCGGAACGTCCAGTGGGGGCACCGCTGGCCCTGCGCGCACGGCCTGTGCTCGGACCCGCCAGGACTGAGTCCGCACGGAGCCTTGAGCTACTGCTCTCCCTGCTGTTGTTTTTTTAATGGGTTTACTTATTGATGCAGACAAGAGCTGGGGTGCAGGCCAGAGCTGTGGGGGTGAGAGGACTCCCCAGACACAGCAGGGAGCAGAACAGGTGGATCCACTGAAACACACTGCTGAGCGGGAGGCAGGAGAGGCCTGCCGTGCCCTGTGGAAGCTCCCTGGCCGGGGATGGACTCCATCCGCAGCGGCTGCCAGTAACTCCACAGGCTGACACTGGCCCCTGCACCCCAGGGAGGCTCTGGTCGCCCTGCTTGGAACAGCCGTGGGAGAGCAGGACAGGCGGGGCCCCTGGGCAGTGCCCAGGCCTGGGAGAGGTGGGGTCCTGGCCAGCCCTCTTGCTCCCCGCTCTGGGGAGGGCAGGCTGCCGGGGCTTCTGGGGACCCGCAAGGCCAGGTCCAGGCAGCAGCCGGGGGAGGGCTGCACGGCCGTGCCTGAGGCCACTGGCCACAGGCCTCCCCGAAGCAAGAGCTGAAGAGGACGCCAGCGCTCGTGGACACAGCGCCAAAGACCAAAGACCCGGCGAAGTGGGGAGAAGGCCGTGCTTGGGCTGCGCGTGGCAGCGTCCCCAGCAAGATGCTTTGCGATTCTGGTAGAAGTGGGGCATTTGCTGGCCAGGAGGGACGTGGAACTACTTACGTCCCCAGCTGAGGCAGCTGAGGAGGACCCTGCGCAGCAGGAGGAAAACAGCCCCGGGGAGGTGTCCACAGGCCCCTTGGCCAGTAGGGGCAGGGGAGGCTGCTCCGTGGCGCTGAGGCTCCAGGGCTGAACCAGAACCCCACCCGCAAGCCATCTGCACGGACAGGAGGCTGCTCTCTGGAGCCGAGGCTTGGGAACGACGTGCTCACAAACGGGGATTCTTAGAAAGTGAGAACTGCAAGGAGTGGGCGTTACCTAAGCCGCTCCAGCCCCGCCACGGAGCCGGAGCCCGAGCTGCGCCGACCCGGCCGCTCGCCAGACCAGAGGCTCCGCGGGGAAGGGAAGGGCCTGCTGCCTCTTCCACCTCCTCCCGACCCGGCTGACTCACTGTCTGCCACTCACAGGGGCTGCAGTGAAACGAGGTCACGGAACTGGGAAGGAGCATCTGCGCCTCATTCTGTATTTTTCAGTGACATCAATTCCTCCCACAGGCGCAAAGACTGCTCCTCACAGCCGCTGAGGAAACCAGGCAAAGGAGCATCTGGGCAGGAGGCCGCCCCCGCGCGCCGCCCCCCACGCCCCCCACGTCCACAGGCCGCCCGCTGGTCCTCCTCCGGCCCCTGGCTGGCTGTGCCGGCCCCGGGTCCCTGGGAGGCACCAGGGAGGGCAGGGTGGGGCCGGGCAGCAGACGCAGGAGGAAGCACCTACTCAGGGGGCGGCCAGGGGCTGGGCTGGTGGGAGGGGCTGGGCCAGGGGCCCAGGTGCTGGGCAGGACCTCGCTTTGCCAGGACTGACCCGAGCGCACGGCTGGGGCGGTCAGGGTGGGGGGGTCCCAGAGGTGGGGGTGACCCCTGAAGATGAGTGGGGGACCGCCTTCCCACCAAGCTGAGGAGATGGAAGCACAGGCCGGCGGAAGGGCTCCCAGGCCCGCGAGACCCCCAGGCGGGGACGCCGGGCACAGAGCAGGCCGGTCCGCAGGCGGAAGCAAAGCCAGGCCCGCCCGGCGAGTCCTCCTCCCTCCGTGGGTGGATCTTGTTCCTCTTTTTCTAGCTCAACACTTTGGTATTTTTAACTTTTCTTTTGAAGTGTCACAGCTCCAAGTTACCCCCTTTCTTTCTGAGACTGTCTTTAGCCAGCCCCCTCCGAGCTCGGGTGCGAGAGGAAGCCTCTCCCGCTAGCGCCTGTCTGGGTAACTTAGGCCCAGGTTTCACATCGTCTCTCCGACCAGGAGTTGCTGGAAGGGTTTCGTAACCTCCGGGCAGCTGAGCCAGGGATGTGTAGGCTTAGTGGAACCCCTGGGGGGTGATTAAAATACTCCCTGTGGTCACCTTCATTAGCATGTTTTATAAGTGCCCCCCAAGAAAGGCACGTGACCTCTGGGCGTAACACCCCATCATCTGCAGTAAGGCGACAATCAAAACAACAAGACTGACCAAGGACAAGAGCTTCCCTGTAACAGCTCATTTACCCCCAGGCCGCTCTAAGAAAAAGAGGGGAGCCAGGAGGTGGGGGGAGCCGCCACAGCAACTGCACTTTCGGAAGCTAGCAGGGCGGACAGTCGGGGCAATTAGGGAAGCTTCGGTCCACAGGCCGCAGCTGCTGCAGCCGGGAAACATCTGGGCTGGTTTGAGACTCTGACAGTGGCCACTCGGAGGCCAGAGAGGGCAGGCTGGGCAGCCTTACGGGCCCCGACCGCCTGTCAGGGGCAGGGACAGCTTGAGAGGACTGTGGGGACCAGGGTGGGGGCGACCAGGGGAGTCCGGCGCTTGCCTGGCGGAGGGCACGGGGCGTGGGGCATGGCCGCTCGGCTTGCTGAGATGCAGGCGCCGGGCGGCGTTCTGAGGACCCTGGACCTGGGACCGCCCCGCGCTCGTGACCACCCAGCCTCAGCCAGGCCGGAGCAGACACCCAGGGCGCTGCTTTGGCCCACGCACTGCCGGAACCCTGCTGGACGCGGTCTCCGGGCCAGCGTGCGCCAGGAGCCCAGCGCGACCCGTGATGGAGGCGTTTCTGGAACAGACCCCCCTTCCCTTCCTCTGGCGCGCTCCAGGCCCGGCGGGGAGCAGAGCACAGGCAGAGCACAGATGGCGCTGAGGCAGGGCCAGAGAGGGCCCTCCCAGCGGAGGAGAAGACAGTGATGGAAGCTCAGGGAAGCCGCTGGGGCACGGCTGGCTCGTCCTCAACAGAGGCGGTCAGGGGCTCCAAACGGCTGTGGCGGGAATCTCCTGACCCCCCAAGTCTGCAGGGCCCGTCAGGGTGTGATGAAAAGAGCCGCTCCGGGTAGGGCAGGCTCCTCGTGAACAGGAAACGAGGACAGCGGCTTACGTAAGGCCGCCTGGGGGCGGAGCACACGGCGCGGAGGGAGGCCCGTCGGTCAGGCTCGTGGGTCCCAGCTGTGCCCTGTCCAGGGCCCGACGCTTGTGGTCGCTGTCCCACCGGACTGTCCAACAGGACCACCGGGCGCCTGTAGCTCTGGCGGTCAGCAGAGACGAGACCACGGTCTCAGGGGAGCAACCAACACTGACCTTGACTTGTCAGAGGGGCGGACCAGCTGGCCACGCAGAAGCCGGCCAAACTGGGCAGCGGGCGAGGCTCCAAAACCAGGCGAAGGGCCAAGCTGAGAACCGGGCGCCCTGCCCGGGGAGAGGCGAAGCCGTCCCGGGGAGCCCCAGGAGGCGGCGGAGGGGGGGCCTCGGGGGGCGGCATGCAGCCCTGGCAGAGAGGCCGGACCAGCGGCGTGTGCAGAGCTGCTGCGGGAGGGAGACCCAGGCCGGAGCCGGCAGCTGGGCTGGGCCCCGGGGCCCGTGACCCGCCGCTGAGACGCAGGACGCAAGTCGAGTGCGAGAAGCAGTAGCCGACCTGCCGGCCTCCTCGAAAGCCATTTCTGCCAAGCACTTTAAAACAATCTGCTTAAAAATAAAAATAATGGGGCAAAGAAAAATCCACAACCACTGAAAGACCAGAGTTGATGACACTCTGGGCTCTGCGTGAGGGGGTCCCCCCAAATAGCCCCTGGAGGTCCCGGGCTCCCTCACCCTATGTCTGGCCACTGAACCGGATTAGGGGTTTCCTTTCACTGCCAGACGGGCCGTGAGTAGCAATTCTCACCTCGGGCTGAGAAACCACATGGATCAGCCCCCCAAAGACCAGGCAAGGAGCCCCCCAGGAAAGACTCGGGAGCAGAGACCACCTCGGGAACCCGCAGAGGCAAGCCTTGCATCCTGGAGTGGAGCCGGGGGAGAGATGGAGCCCAGCCTCTCCCAGGTGACGGAAAGTGGTGCTCTGTGTGCTGCTAAATTCAGCGGCAGAAAAACACCTTTGAAAGCAAACATCCCTGCAAACAAAAACATTGGGAAACAGCTTTTCTATTTCAGGTCTCCTTTAAAGCTCTGTGTACACACTCCGCCACTGGACAGACTGTGCAAACCTGGCCGTGTCTATCGCTGCGTCTCCTAGGGGACCCGCAAAGACAGCTTCTGGGCCTCCCTGGTGGCGCAGGGGTTAAGTCTCAGCCTATGAAGCTATCTGTAGCCACTGCAGCACGAGTTTGACCCCCAGCCAGGGAGCTTCCCACAGGGCGCAGCAGACCTCTGCCGTCTCCCTGCTGCAGCGGATTTCAGTAGTTCTGCCTGTTCTGCTCCCCACTGTCTCTGGGGAGGCCTCTCACCCTGCCACCTTTGGCCTACATACACCCCCCCACCTTTGACCTGCATACACTTCTGGTATGCACAAATAAGTAAATTTTTTTTTTTTAAGATTCATTTATTTATACATACAAGCTGGGGTACAGGCCAGAGGTGTGGGGTGGTGAGAGGGTGGGGAGCAGAACAGGCAGATCAGAAACACACTGCTGAGGGGAGCAGCGGGCGGGGCAGGAGAGGTCTGCCGCGCCATGTGGGACTCTCCCCGGCCGGGCGTCGAACTCGCGTTGCCGCTGCCGACAGCTCCACAGCGCAGCGCTCAACCGCTGCGCCACCGGGGAGGCCCCAAATAAGTAAATCTTAAAAAAAATAAAGACACCGGCATCTCCTCACCAGTTCCCGCCTCACCTGCACAGGCTACAGCCTCCAAAACAACGCCCCAGCCGTGCGGGGGATGGGGAGCCGGGACAGGGACCTCCGACTGGGGGGAGCACGCTCCCTTTCGGGCTCAGGTCCCACCTTCAATGGCCCTGCTGAATCACGAAAGGTCTGACTGTGGCCTCATCCTAAGCACCCCAGATATCTGGGGCTCCCCTTTTAGGCTGTTTGTACAACCAACAATCGGGGTAAGAGGGGGAGGAAAGCGCCTCCTTGGGGGCCGCGATCCCATCACCTGGAGGAGGAGGGAGGGCTCACCCAGAACTCAGAGAGGCGGCCGCCAGGACCGAGGCCCCGCGCTCCTCTCCTCGCCCCTGCGTCTTTCTCGTCCTTCTCAGTGGCTGCAGGCTCTGTCCATGCGCCCCGAGAAGCCACGGCCCAGTGTCTGGCTGGGCCCAGCCTCCCATCTGCAGCCCCAACGCTGCCCCAATCAGCCCGGCCCAGTGGTGCGGCCAAGACCCGGGCCGGCCCTCGGGGGCGCAGGCACGCCTCTCACGCTCAGCCTGGAAATGCCTGACAAAAGGCTCGTCAGCGGACGCAAAGTCGGTGGGGACACTGATGCGCCGGCCCAGGCCCGCGCCTGTGGGCACTCAATGCCCAGCTCTCAAGTTTCCTCGGGAGCATGGGGCCTGTGCGTGGCCCCCCGAGTTACCAGCTCAAGGACGAGGCTTAGGTCTGGAAAGATTGTGGGGGACACTTACATCCACCTGGGCCCCAACCCCCAGGGAAACGGGCAGAGTGGTGTAAAGCACTGCAGACACACATCACCAAGGCCCGCACAGACACGCCCAATCCAAGAACGCGCATGCGTGCCAGGTCTCTGGGGACCCCCAACGGAGGATCCCCCCTGGTGTTTGTTTCACAGCGTGCGGAGAAAAGACTGAACCGGATTTTTAAGTGTGCGCTTTTCACCAAAGAGGTGGTGGGAAAGCTGTGCCAGTGACTTCCAGCAAGACGGACCAAAGCTCTCGCAACGCGCAGGTTCCTGGCTGAACAGAGCTGTCTGGGCTCAGCAGAGCCTGGGCTGCGAGGCCTGGCCGGGAGGGGGCGCCACGCCGGCAGAGGCAGACAGGCCCCCGGAGGGGGGCCAGAGAGCTGACCACAGAGCTGAGGAGGCAGCTGGCCTCGGGAGAAAGATGCCCGGGGGGACCGCGGCAATCACACCCAGGGCAGCACAGCCAGGCTCTGGGGAAAGAGGAAAACAAACGCCAGGTTGAAAAAAGAACACCACAAAAGAGGATTAGCCAAAAAACAAACCAAAAAACTCAAACAAACAAATTTTAACACTACCTCAAATTGGGGTCTACTTACTCTCGGTCCACACAGGTCCAGAGTCCATTCCAAGCTCCTCAACTTGAATCTACTCCCGGCCCCTCATTCAAGGGAAAAGACCCAGAAGGCCCGGGGCCCTGCTCCTGAAGCACCATCCTCTAGCAATACCTATGTAATCTGTGTGCAGTGGTACAGCAAGAGTTAGGTTTTGAAGTATGCACAGGAGTTTTCTGAGAGCAGCAAGGAGAGCACTAGCACAGGTGCCATTGTGCCAGGGGAACGAGGAAGAGCTGGGGACACCTCCAGCGCCCAGGCCCACGTCTCCATCAGCTCGCAGCCTTGAAAATCACCTCTCAGTTACTCTTCCCCTTCAGCTTGATTTTTAATTACTTTTATTCTAAATAACAGTATCTATTAAATTATGAGCTGGCTGGTCTGCTGAGCAGTTCCCCTAAAGCACACAAAAATAATCACACACTGTGACAGTAAATAAAGTCTCTCTGTGAGCCTGGAGCCGAGTCCCCAAGCGAGGGATGTCGAGGCCTGCCTCCGAGGAGGAACCGACCAAAGGGAGAATCAACCGAACGTCAGCGGCAGTGACACTGCGGAGGAGCCACTCTCAGCTCGCGGGGCGCACGGTTGCTCCCGGGACGGCAGTGACCCCGCGGCCCGGACCCAGGCCGTCTCTGGAGGACACCACCCCAGGACGGCCGCCCCGCTGGGTCTCATCCCGCCTTTCAAACACGGCTGCCCACGGCACTTGGGTCACTTTTTATGCCACCTATTAAAAGCTGAAGCTTGTTCTTCGTTAAACACAAAAGCCCAAATTGGGGCCAAGGGCAGCACGGCTCCCCGGGGAGCGGTGGGGCGTGAGGGGCCTGTACACTCACCTCCGTGCACGAAGCCGTGCAGGGTGCAGTCGGAAGGCCCCACTAAGTGGATCAGGCTGGACTGGCTGTAGCTGACTGTGTTCGGCTCTGGAATGGCAAAGGGGAGAAGTTAGGGCCCGAGGCAGACCCCAAGCCCGAGTGCCGGCCCTGCCCCCGTGTGAGCCGCCAGCCAGGCGCCGGCTGCTGTCAACTCACATGTGACTTCTGTGAAGCTGAGGTCCGCAAACAGCCCCCAGGAGAGCAGGGTTGCCAAGGCCTGATCACCCCCTTGTTAGTGGGCCACGATGCTGCTCCCAGCGGACGCCAGCGACCCCCTCACACACACCAGGCCCTGCCGGAAGCCCAGCAGCCCCGCACACTGCGCTCGGAGCCCCAGGTTGGAGGGATCCCGCCAGGGCAGCCTCCCCTGACCTTCCCTCCCAAGTTCACTCCTGACACTTTGGGCAATTTGTTCCTCAAAGTCTGGAAGGTCTCATCATTCTGGCCGGTGGCTCTGAGCGCCCGGGAAGGACACTGCAGTCAGCGTCGCTGGACACCAGCCGCGGCCCCGGGACGGCCCCCAGCCCCCAGCTCAGGAAGGCACATCGCCGGGGTCCCTGGGACTGCAGTGGGCCCCCTGCCCGGCGCGCTCAAGCCAGTCATGAGGTTTAGAGAGAAGAAAAATGCTTACTGCAGAAGACAGGCAGAGGGAGGAAGAAAACCTCCACTCGGCCTCCCGCTGGGGAGGGGAAGGGCTTTATCTTGGTTTCAGCGCGTGGGTCTGGGAACAGAGGCGCTCCGGCCTGGCTGAGGGGCGGGTGAGGGCAGAGGCCAGAGGCCTCGGCTGAGGTCCCGGCGAGTCACAGGCGGAGATGCAGGCAGGGGCTGGTGGCCGGGGGCTGGCAGCGCGCGGGGCTCGCGGAGAAGTCGGAAGCCACGCTGGCCCGACGCCGCGCCCTCCAACAGTGCGGGTAACGCCAACGGGTCTTCTGAGCAGACCCCGAGCGGCCCCACCGCCACGCCACAGCCACCTCCCAGTGTCCAGGCGGGTGACACTCGCTGTTCCTGCCACCCGGGGCCGTCCCGGCAAGACCGCTGCTGAGCCGGCCCTGGCACCGGCCCTCCAGGCAGGGAGGCCCCGGGAGCGGCCGGCAGGAACGGGCAGGACGGACGCTGCTCGGTCTGAAGAGCTGGTGGACGAGGGGTCCCAGCGCGGAGGCCGCACTAAGCCCTCGTAAGCATCGGCGGTCGCCTGGACACCTGGAGACTTGGCCTGGCGCCCCGCGTGGGGCTTCAGGCTGCGGAGAGCGAGGGGCTGAAGTGTGTGCTTGTCTGCAGCCGCGCTCAGAGTGCCGCCGGCGCTGCGTGACGGTGTGAAGTGCCGTCTGCTGCGAGCGGCCTCTGCAGAGCAGGGTTCGGGGCGCGGCCGTGGGGCACCTGGAGAGGCTGGTCCCCGGCTACACAGGGCCGAGCTCTCGTCGGCAGCGGCTCTTGTCTGCAGGCCTCCGGGCGCTGCCCGCCCCCCACCTGACTCGCCGGGCCGACCGAGGGACAGCCGGCCGCAGATGCTGCCGGGCTCGGTCTGCCTGAGGCTGTGCCAGGCGGACCATCGGGTGCAGAGGACGCTGCGCCCCGCCATGGACCCAGCAGCCGGTGCCCGGCAGCGGCATCCACGCCCTCCCGAGCCCTTTTGCCAGCAGCCCGCCATGTGCGCGTGGGCCAAGCGGCCGGGCCTGGGGCCCCTGGGGCTGAGGCTCACCCACCAACAGCACTGACGGCTGAGGAGCCGGTGGGAACACCACGGGCAGCCATGCCCACCGGCACTGGCCAGGCAGGCCCAGAGGAGGCACCTGCGCCCGCTCGGGCACCCAGGCCAGCCTGGGCTGCCGGACGCCGGCCTCAGAGTGACGGAGGCCCCGAGAAGGTGGGCAGCTCCTGGCGCCGCGGAGGGGACAAGCTGCTGCCGCCCATGCCAAGGGGGCATCCAGCCAGGGCCAGGCCCACGCCGGCGGGGCCGCGACACCGCAGCCTGCCCTGGCGACAGGGAGGGCAGGGCCCAGGGCCACCCCAGCCAGCACCGCCGGGCTGCAGCGCCAGGACCGGCAAGGACCCCGGGCTGCCTGTTTGTGTCTTCCCGAGGCCTGAAAGTCGCTGCTTTACAGTGAGAACGGAAATAAAAGGCCGAGTCGGGCCCAGCCTCAGAACCGCTGAGCCCGGCGAGGCTGCCAGTGGGGCTGAGGAGGATTCTTTTCATCCTGAACCACCGAACACTGCGGAGGTCGCGCGTTCCCAGCTCACGGGATGAGCTGCCCTGCCCCCGGCCGCCCGCAGTTTAAAGCATCAGTTAGGCCAGGTCTCCCGACGCGCTGTGTTAGGACGTGCACTGACGAGCTTTGGTGAGTGAGATGTGGGGGACACCACCCACACCCCAAGTCCTTGCACAGGAGCCCCTGGGTCTGGCCTCCCTTTTCTTTCCCCTCCCAGATCCCCCCAAAAGCTGCCTGTGCCGAGGCTGGCCCGAGGCCCTGCCGTCTGGAGAAGCCCACCCCCATCAGTCAGCAAGGTGGGTCCTATGAGGAGTCTGGCTCAGCCGAGCCAGGCCCGGGGCACCAAGGTGTCGCCCGCAAGGCGCCTCAGCCCTGGGCCTGCCACTTCGGAACACGGGGGGAGCTGGCAGCTCCAGGGCGGCCCGACACGTACAAAATCCCTCTGCTGCTGTTTCCAGCTGAGGAAACTGAGGCACCGGGCAGTTAAGCCTCCTTGGAGGAAGACCTGGGCTCAAAACCAGCAGTCGCCCCCACCCCCGTGCGGGAGCAGGAGGGGCGCCTGGCCAGAGACCCGGACGAAGGCGCCCCCACCCCACCGGGCACCCCCCTTCGTTGGCCACACTGCAGGGCCTGGCGGGCCCAGCTCACCCCAGGCTGCTGGCCGCCCGGACTTGCCCGGCGGCCGGCTGTGAGGGGCGCACAGACTTGGAGGTGACAGTTTCAGACCTAGGGCAGGGGTGGGGCGGGGAGGCAGGCACCGGGGTTTGGCTGAGCCAGGGCTGATTCTGTCACAAACCACAGACCCCGAAGGGACATTTCCGGTGGGGCGAACACGCTGTCCGCAGTCCAAGCCGGACGCTGACAGCTGAGGATCGAAGCCTCAAGGTCACTGCATTCTCTCTTGTCAGATGGAGAAAACAAGACAAAAAACTGGGTTTTAAAGAACTGAAGAGACACCTGAAGGAAGATGCGGGCCTGGAGGGGTTGCTAGGCAACAGCAGGGGGATGAGCGTTTCCGGCTTTCAAAGCGCCCGGGACCGCAGACACAGGCAGGGCGGGGACGGGCCCCGGAGGGAAAACGCCCCTTAACCTACTTGCTGGAATTTGGGACGGACGTTTGCTGACGCCCGGCTACCTGACGCCACTCCCGCCCGCCCGCCCGCGCCCCCGGCCCCCCGCCCGCCCTCACCTGGGTTCGGGACGGGCTGGACCACGTCCCCGTTCCTCCACTTGGTCTCCATGCGCTCCAGCTTCTGGGCCTCGTAGCGCTTGCGGCCCTCCTCCTCCTGCTCCTGCCGTGCGTACTGTGGGCACAGGGGCAGGTCACTGCCCTCCCGCCTGGCCCGCCCGGTGCCCGCCCCGCACGGCCGCCTGGAACTACCGAGCCTTTCCCTGAGAGTGGACACTCAGTGCACCCAACGAAACCCGGAGGAGAGGGCCTTTCGCGGGCCCCACCAGAGGAGACCGGGCCGCGCGTTCGCTCAGAGCCTCGCTGGAGGCCCACAGGCCTGGGGCGGCGCCGCCCGCGCATCGGGAGCAGCCCCGCGACCCCGCTCTGCCTGGGCCTCGCGGGAGCCCAGTCCTCCCCGGGAAGCAGCCCCGCCGGAGCCCCTTAGACTCGCTAGCACCTCGCACCTGCGGGCTCCTTCAGGGGTCATTCCTGGGCGGAGACCCCTGCATCAGGGAGCCCTAGAAAGGCCCCCCAGCCTCAGGCCACAGGCCCCGGGCCCGCACACCCTCACCCCGCTGACCCGGGCAGGGGCGGCCACGTGCCGGTGAGGGGCAGGCAGCCAGAGCGAAGGCGGCCTGAGCTCTCAGCAAACGTGACGTGAAACTGCTCGAGTCCGTGGCCCGGGGAGCGGCTGGGCTCCCTGAGGGGATAGCCACAGTCCACTCACTGCCCTTGGTGCCGCTGGCCTCCAGATCCCTGGGGCCTGGGTCCTGGGGTGCCCTGCCCTGCCTTACGGAGCAGCTCCACGCCCAGGGCGCGCCTCCTCGCTGCCTCCCCAGCCCCTTCCAGCGCAGCGACGCCCCCTCGCTTGCAGCCCCTCGCTTGCAGCCGCGCCAGTGAAAAAGCAAGGTCAGGGCTCCGGTGTCCCGGCCCCGCTGACGGGAGCAAGCCCCGCTCAGCCTTCCTCTCGCAGCCGGTCGGAGGCGCCCGGCCCTGCTCTCCCTTGCGGGGCAGGTTGTGCGCAGCACTTGGCCGGTCCCCAGGAGGCCCGAGTCCACCCTGGAGGCAGCAGGAGCGGCGGGGCTCACGCCACTTGTCCTCCATAAACAAGCCACTCCCTGCTCCACCGCCAAAGGCAGCCCGCAGGAGAGGGGGCCTGGGCCTCTTGAGTAAAATTGATGGCTGAGTTTAAGGGCCCTCAAGAAACGCCTTTTAAAGACATTTTGTGGAAAGAGCCAACCTCCCCAGACGGTAAATCCCCGCGCGTCCAGCACCCTCGTCAGACCCGTGGCCACAGGGGACGGATGGGGGCTCCGTCCAGACACAAGCCTCAGGGACAGGAGAAACCCAGCCTCCTCGCCATCCCTTCCCTGCTGGCTTTCACCTGGGACAAAACCACTAGAACATTCTGATCATGAGGGCCGGCACCCAACCGCCACCCCCAGCTGGCCAGGCGGGAGCGGCGGCCCGGCCAGGACGGCGCAGCCTGAGCAACCTCGAGATGCGAGCACGAGCTAGACCCTGGGACACCAGTGTCCACTCCCCAGGGCCACTGGCCGGGCAGGGCTGCCCTCAGCATCACAGGGCCCCGGTGGGGTGCCCGGGCGAGGGGGTGGGAGCGCGTCTGCCCCACAGGCAGCCGTGGGGGTAACGCGTGTGTGTGACACGCGTGTGGTGGGGCACGTGACTCAAGGGCGTGTCGACGCGCACACGCAGGGGTCTGTGTGTTCCCCACCAGAAGACAGCTCTCCGTGGGGGCGCGAGGAGCTGGCGGGATGCGGGCAGCTGGTCAGGCTCCCACGGTGCAGGGGTGCCTGGGCCCCAGGACGCCTCCCCAGGAGGTGGGGGCCCATGGAACAGCACCCCTCTTCTCCAGGGAGCAGAGGCCCCGCAGCTGCGCGGGGGAAGGGCGCGCACAGCCAGGAACTGCAGGAGCCCAGGGCAGCCCCAGGGGCCCCTTACCACCACCGGCGGCACCTCCAGGACCTCGTCCACGTTCTTCAGCGAGAGGGGCACGTACCACAGGGTGGCCTTGTTGGTCAGCTTTTTGGTACCTTCGGAGAAGAAAACCAGGTCAGTATGGCCTGGAGGGGCCAGGGGCCGGGAGTCTGGGCTCGGAGCACCCCAGGCCCATGAAGCTGCCCCCCCGCAGAGGCTGCGGGGAGGACTCCAGACCACCTGGTCGAAGCAGGGGACGGGGCAGCTGGCTTTCCAGCACTTTCTAACACCTCAGGATTCGCACCTGGAGGGCGCCGACCGACTCCAGGCGTTGGCCCCGCCCGGTGTCTCGACAGGAGAGCTTGGGCCTGGATCAGCCTCTGAGGAGCTTCCGGCCCAAGGGGAGGGCTGCCCAGCTGTGGGCAGACCCCTCACCCTGCCACCTCCCAGAGGAGAGGGGGACAAAGCTGGGGGGGCAGACCCCAGGGGATGAGGGACTTCCAGCTGGAGAAGACGTGGCTGAGGGACCCGCTCACCCGTCCAGACGCCGCCGAGCTCCAGCGCTGCAGAGGGGCCCAAGCGGCAGCGGCACATGGACGTGGGCTGGGGCCTTGTGAAGGCAGAGCCACAGGCAGCCCCTCGGGGCCCTCGCGGTGGGCTCACACCAGACACTCGGCCCCAGCCCAGCAGCCTCAGGCGCTCCTGGGACAGGCTGTGGGCTGCAGGCTTCCGCTCTGGGCTTAGGAACAGAGAACTGCACCTCCTGCCACTGGGCCTGGCTTCAGGCCAGAGGGGCTGCAGGGCAGGAGGCCTGTCTGGGCTGAGAACAGGCCGAAAGCCGGCCCATCTCCTGCCCACATCCCTCACTCGTACGGGGGCCCGAAGCCCAGAGGGGTCATCGGAGCCATTCGGAGCCCGGAGCAGGCTCCTACTCTGGGCCTAGGAGTTTCTAGAAGTATCCTCAAGGATACCTTTAGCTTCTTCAACAGGGTAATTCCATGTGGAGAAGAATACGGTGGAGGGAAACAGAAGTGGGGGGAGGGAGCAGCCAGCACCCTCTTAATCCCGCTGACCTTCCTTGCGGGATGCAGTGCCAACACCGAACCAAGCCCCAGGGGCCAGTTAGGAGGAGGGAGTGCGTGTGGCCAGGCCCGAGCCCCTCAGGAGGACGGGGCCCCGGTGGGGAACCACAGGCACACAGCGTGGGGATGTTTTCAGGCACTTTGACTGAGAGGGAATTTGACAACCTGCTTTTGGGAATAAAGATTTCCGGTTTGACTCAGCCCGAGCCAGCCTGACAAGCTGGTTTCCAAGGCAACGAGTGGCCCTCCTCGGGACCCAAATGAGCACCATGGAGCAAATGAGGCAAAACACGCTAATTGTACTTTCTCCGTTATTTAATAAAACCATCAAAAGACAACTGTGGTGTTCAAAGCCTCTACTTTAAAATCTTAAAGCTCCCAGCTATTTTCTAGAGCAGTTCACAGCCATCACACGTCCCAGTTAGCTTAATATTTTGACAGCTGCCAGGGAGGAACAAGCTCGCGAAGACAAAGGTTTGCTGCTTGTCTGCCCGGGGGCTGCGTGCCCGACCGCGAGGGATGCCCAGCCCGGCGGGGAAGCAGACGGCACCTGCCGGGCAGTTCCGGGCCTGCGGGCGTGAGCGCGGCCGGGGGCAGTGGTGCCCGCTTCAGTGGGGCGCGTCCTCCACCCCGACGTGGGCTCCGGACTCAGCCCTGCCTGGGGCTGTCCACGGCCGCCACAAGCGGGCAGTTAGAGGGTGCAGTCCCAGACCCGTCAGCGTCCAGCCTCGGGGCAGATGGCCTTGGGTTATCCGGTGGTTCGTTCACCAGTGCTGGTGAGCCCAGGGGAGCGGCCGGGGGAAGCTCCGATCTGCCCCGGAAGATTCTTGGACCAGGCGGGGTCTCAGCCTCGGCCCCACACACCACGGGCTACCGCACAGAGCACCCCCAGCCGCGGCTCCCTGGGAGCCAGCCACTTCCCCCAACTGTGGCGGCCACCACTGTCCCCTGGGGGACCAGCACCCGGGTGGAGCAAGACCCCGGTGCCCCTACGGCGCGGTGGGGGGCACACCCGGGGACCCCTCTCCTCCTGCAGCCCCGCCGCAAGCACCAGGCCTCTGCTCGTGGAGTCCCTCCCGGGCGCCAGAAGGGGGGCATGAAGGACGGCCCCGCCCCCATCTTTGCAGTCACCGACTCCCCAACACACAACACTCGAGATGAGAAAACACGGCCATTGAACCCGCCAGAGCTCATGAGTGAGACGGGGGGCGCGGAGCACGAGGCCCCCTCTTCTGTCAGGACGGGGAGGGCCTCGCCCAGCACGGGCAGGAGAGGAAGGGGCCAGGCCCCGGGGGAGGGGCCCCTCCCAGACTGCGGAGGCCACAGGAGGCTCCAGGCGGAGACTGTGCTGGCCCCTGCAGAGGCCTGGGCCCCCGCCAGCAGCCTGGGCAGGGCAGCGGCCTGGGCCGGGCAGCGGCCTGCCTTCCTCGGCGCAGCCCGGTTATAAAAAGCAGCGAGTGCCAGCCAGCCACACTCGCCTGCAGCGCCCAGTGGGAGGATGAAAAGGGGTTTCCATGGCTACCGCTCGGCAAGGGAACATTCAGATCAAGCCAGAGTCAAAGGACCGCCCAGTGGGCTTCGGCCGAGCCTGGTCTGCAGACCCCGAGGGGGTTGGGGGGCTGGGACGGGCAGCGGAGCCACAGCAGAGAGCCCGGGCCTGCCGGTCAGCAGCCCGGGGCCAGCCCGGCGGTGGCGTACCTGTGAGGATGTTCTCCGACATGACGTTGACCTGGACCTCCACGGAGTGCTTGGAGGTGTAGGTGATCTCGGCGCTGACGTGCGCCACCTCGCCGATGCACATGGGCGACAGGAAGTCGGTGCGCTCCACGCGGGCCAGCGCGGCCACGCAGCGCTCCTGTGGACAGACGCGCGGTCAGCGGCGGGAGCCCGAGGTGGCCCCACGCGCCTCTGCCCGCCGTGGGAGCAGCCGCACGCCCCAGCGCCAGGGTCCACCAGAGCCCTGTGCCGCCCACCGCGCACGGGAGGGGTCGACAGGCTTGAGGGCTCATCGTGGGAAACGCAGAAAAGCGGCGAGGAGGGAACCGTGCCCCTCCCCCCAACAAGGCGATTTCTGTGTTGAGGGCCTCTCGGCGCCCCCCGAGCAGGCCCTCCCCAGAGCAGGGTCTCCCCAGCATGTCCCCCCGAGCAGGCCCCCCCCAAGCAGGGTCTCCCCAAGCAGGGTCCCCCCCAGAGCAGTGTCC
>PVIJ01009279.1:0-67820 GCA_004024925.1 Scalopus aquaticus
ACGCCCGGCCGGGGAGAATCCCACATGGTGCGGCAGACCTCTCCTGCCTCGCCCGCTGCTCCCCTCAGCAGTGTATTTCTGATCTGCCTGTTCTGCTCCCCGCTCTGTCTCTGGTGAGCCCTCTCGCCGCCCCGCGCCTCTGGTCTGTACCCCAGCTTGTATGTATAAATAAAAAATAAATCTTTAAAAAAAAAAAAAAAGAGCATAATTGTGAAAAGAATGTTTCATTGTATGGGTCTCATCTCAAAGAAAAGTTGAGGACAGTGGGGGTCACAGCGCCGTTTGGATGGTCCCTGCCACTAAGATGTCTCTATTTTAAGTTGTCGTGTTCTTATGATATGTCACATGTGGTCTTCTTAAAGTCAGCCCCAGATAATGCAATCTATCACTATGCAGTGTTGAAATATCCTTAAAATAATTACGGATACAGATCCACTTCCAGTTGTGCTTACTTCCTCTGTCCCCTGCCTTACTGTCCCCTGCTTCCTTCACGCAGTCCCACTGCACTGTGGGAACCAGCACTCATCAATATTCTTACCAGCTTTGCAAGCTAATCCTCATAGGTTTTTCCCCTTCTGGAAAGAAAATAGCAACAACAAATAGAAATCAATTTCAGGTAATGGTTTGATATATTTTTGATGAACTACCGGTAGTTAAATGTTTATTCTTGGCAACTAGAGAGGCAAAAGGGTGCTTGCTTCTCACTGAAAATGCTCAAGCAAAACCTTACAGTTTAAAAGGACTCAAAGGATAGTTTTAGATTTTTAATTTCTGTATATAACAACGTTAAGAATTTTAGCCTATCTTATATTAAGCAAAAGAGGAAAGGAAAATTTAGGTGATGTCACAAACCATAGGTTTACTAAAATATAAAAATACAAACTAACTTTTTGAAACAAAAATGGAGACGTGATATGACAAGGACATGTTTATGAGGACATACAATGTAAAATTGGAAGTTATTATTTGCCCTAGAAAAGCAAGATGTTATAGTAGCCATATGTGTAGGCAACGTATGACAAAAATTATTTGCCAATGCAACGCGATAGTAAGCATTTAGTAAAAAGTTGTTGAATTCAATTCAGTCCATTAGTCATTAAGTAGTTATTATTTCACATCTGTTGGTACAAAAACAATAAATGCAATTTTATAGAAATTGCAATTTTAAAATCTAACAGTGTTGTAGTTTTGGTTATTTAGTCACAAATAGCAACTATTAGTACTATTTTAAAATACTTTTAAACAAAGACTTAAGAGTTTTTGTCATCTGTATCTGATATTTACTATGTTGACAAATTTAGGCAAATCTAGTTCTAAAGGTTAAATTTTTGGAACAAATACTAATGATTATATTCCAAGCAAGGGATACTACATAACTGTATTAGCTTCTTAGTATTCTAATTGCCACTGTTCTATTTCCTCTCCATTTTTCCTGCTATAAAACTTACCAAAGCAATCTTCTTAAAATTATGATTTGATATTAATTTTCTATTTGAAATTCTTCCATGAATCCCAACGGCTTAGAAGTCAAAGTACATTTTTAAATCATGGCACACAAGCTCCTTCGCTCAATCTTCCTGTCTTATTTTCATTTATTCTAACCTCTGCCAACAACAACAAAAAAATCTATCTTTTTAGCTCACTAAAATTCAAAATTCCTAAGCATTTTGTAATAAGGTCGTTAATTTACCCATATCTCAATCTGGAGAGTAATAAAAATGCAATTTCTTTATTTTGGCTTTTAAAACTGGATAGAGAGGAAAATAAGTTTTAAATCTTTAGTTTGGTTCAATTATTCTTAGATAACTGAGTCTTGGGTTAGAGGAGTCCAACAGACACATTCATCTTTCAGCTATCTCAGTATATGAGATTAAGGGAGGATCTAACACAACTATTCCTTAGATTCACAATAAAGTTACATGATTACCAAATAGACACTTGTTAAAAATTTTGATGACTAAAAGGCTGAAAGTTACAGAAAACAAGATTTCCGATTAGCCTAAATAAATAGGGATTTGCTTGTTTTACACGACAAAAAAAAAAAAATTCTAAGATTAGCAGATGTTACTAGTTTATCTGCCAGTGATAATATAAATGAGAAGATCTTTCTGGTTTTCACACTACATGCTTACCATGTGGGTCTTCTTCTTCATATTTCTACTTTCACAGACAAGAAAGGATACTTCAGACATATTTCATATTCAAGGAAAGAAGGGAAGGAAAATGTGATCCCAGTCATATTCCTATTTTATCAAGATAAGAAATCATTATACACAAAGCACCCCCAGTAAATCCCACTTGTATCTCATAGGCCAATAATTGGTCAAATATTCACCCCAATCTGTGGGGGAGATCTCGAAAAAAAAAGTATCTGGCATTTCAACATGAGGGCAAGGGAGAAGTGAATTGGTATGGGATGTTGGTATCCTTCTCTGGACTCTTTGGATTTGGGCAAAGGGATCTTTAGATCAATATGGTATCCTTAGCATGCCCTTGGCCTGCCTGATTTCCACTGGTTTTATAAACATTGCTGGATGACCTAGACTCATCTTAATGATGATTAGCATTTGGACCCCAACCATACACTGTGGTCTGCCTCTTAACCCCGTGGCCCCTGTCCAAATGGCTCACTCCCACTACAATAACTTCCTCTCTCCACATCACAAAGAATTGAAAAATGTTCTAGAAAGATGAACACCATGGCACCTGCAGTTTAATTATACTCTGCTATCATTTTACTTGTAATATGGAAATATCCCTCATTTAGTATCATCCAACTTTTGTCTCTCTTCTTTATCTATTCATTTTCACAGTTCCGCTCCATATCAGAAAAGTTTTTTCCTTCTTCCAAGCCAGATCCTCCATCTTCCAAACTCCATTCTCATAGCTAAGCCTTAATAATAGTCAATGTTAATTCTTCTATACAATAAGAGAAAAAGTAATAATATCCAGTAGGCCCTGTCCTTGATATTCAATGAGAAGTCATATAATTTTTAAAGTTCTTATTCTGGCAAAGTTTTGTTTTGAGTGGCCAAAACTGAGTATTAAGCTTATTTGACTTTTTTTCTCTGATGATCTTATTTTTCAAAAATCTATCCTGTTATAATTTTATATCCCTACGTATAGGTGTGTATTTAACACATGTTATATGCCCATACTGTTGCCTTTGCTTCTCTAGTACCTCTCCATATTTGGAAATGATCTTAAGCATCCTTAAAAACTCTTAAATGTTACCTGCTCTGTGAAAACATTAACAACTTAGAGAGTTTTTCCTGCCTGTACTTGGGATTCCAAAGCATCTTGATGGTATTATAGTACTTTCACATTGCAAGTATTTAACTAATATTCTTTCCTCTTTGAAAGAAATCTATAGTTTATTTAACTTTCTTTCCCTGAGCCCATGTAGTGATCCAGGAATGAGTGTTGAATGAGTGCCTGTAGCATGATTGCCTTTTCTAAGAATAAATTTTACTTTTATGTACTGAGACAATTCAAACTGCAGGTTCATTGTCACCACTTTACTGAATGCTTTGGCAGGACAGTCCAGAACTACCCATGCCAAGCACTGCTATTTTCCAGAGTAGTCTGTGGAATAACCTTTGGATGTAAGCTTCATTTCAGTTTATTTAAATTATTTTAGCATACTTATCCTTGATATTATTAGATGAGGGAGAAAAAAAGATTTGGTTATTGTTTTTTACTTAGTGGTTAAGAGCATTTAAAATAATATTTGGCTTGATATAACTTAGTGTGAATTTCTAAACTTTGGAGTTCTACTGTCCCAGAAGTTGAGACCTGTCTTTGTGTTCACGTTATAGCTGGCCCTGGATAAAATGTTTAAAACGACCACAAATTTCAGTAAAAAAAATTCCTAGTCAGTTAAAACAATAGTCCAAGGTATTGTGAACCTTGAACTTTGTGTCTGAAAAGGCAACTTCAAAGCATTGTCATTAATCCTACCAATGTTCATTTATCATTAATCGCTAATACTCATTTACCTAATCTTTGAAAACCTAACATTTGGATGTGCATCTGTCACCCGTTTTTACAAAGGGACTTACTTTTTAAAAGCTACATTTAAGGGGCTCACATACTTATAAACCAGGCGTTGTCATCAAGTCCCTTCAGAACAACAGTCTGCCAGCTGCAGATCTACATTCAGCCTGGAAGATTTTCTCTATTATTCCCAAATTTGCTAATAGGGAAGCTACAGTGTTCTTCCATAAAAGGCCAAAAGTTGCTTGAAGAGATCCAGTTTAAGTCATATTTTCCATTTTTACTTTAATTTCTTTTTGACCCAGAGCCTTCCTTTTAGATCAAAACTAATTTCTTTGAAGCTTGTGGGTTTTGAGTTATTAAATCTCACCGCAGTGTTAGCATCTGACACTCTTAAAAAGCTCCTATAGTGGATACATTTTCACTAAACACTTTAAATATCTTCTGGTTCTTAGTGTTATGCTATATTTGAGTCAAGGAGCCATGGGACATATTTAAAAAGTCAAAGACTAGAGAAGCACATAGAATGGAAAAGTGATAGTCCCCTCTTGGGTTCCAATCTATGCTGCAAATCCCCTTTGCCTTGCCAGAAGTAACCTTGCTGCATTGTCTAGCGATGCTTTTCCTGTGGATCTCACAAATGTGTTTATTCATGTGGATGCAGCTTTTCATACTTTGGACGATAGGAAGGATAAAACTCATATCTGGGTCAACATCTGGCTTCCATTATATGTTGGATACTGCAGAAAATGAAGGAGCACAAAAGCCAATTGCACTCTTCTCTCAGCCTCAATTTCTTCCTCTGGTCACATATACACTCAGAAACATACAAATGCACACACTCACATGCATTTTTACTTTAAAATATGCACAATGTTCAATGACATTTTCTTCTTACTACTGCCTAGATGTCTTCCCATATCAGAACATATGATCGTTCCTCATTTTTCTTAACAAGGATGTCAGAGCATAGATTTCTCCATAATTTATATAATCATTCCCAAGTTGATTGATGCTTGAGTTGTTAACACTTTTTCCTATTACAAAAATATCTTTGAAACGCTTATTTTTTTTACAGATATGTTAATGCACGCATGCAGACATTTCTGCATGTAGATCTCAAGGAGCAAGATCAAAGGAGATATATGCTTTTGTTTTCAGTACCACCAAAAAGCTTCCAAGAAACCAAAAAATTATATTCCACACTATATAAAAGTCCGAGATTATTCACACTCTCATCAACACTTGATAGTAAAGGAGAAATATTTGTATGATATATGGATGAACAATTAATCGATGAAAATCTACATTGGCTCTTGTATCTCCAACAAGAAAAAAAATGCTCAAAGTCCTTGCTTCTTAAATTTTGAAGCCATATAAAAAACTGAACTAAATTAAGGAGAATGCACTTTTTTAAAGTCAAATTTAGGAGAAGATAGAATTGCTGTATTCAAAAAGCAATGTTTTTAAATACAGGTACATTAAATTACATAGAAATTTTCTTCCAGTCATATCTTTTTAAGTGTTGACTACTATTTGGCCCATCCTGGGTTATCTAAATTAAATTTCTTCTCATCTATAGAAATATCTTATAAATATTATAATGTCTTAGAAGAAAGTTCTCGAGATACCCCACTTGTCACACTTTTTTCTACAATTTGTGACAGTGTCATCTCATGATTGTTGAATTCTAGAACACTTTTTCCAAGGCTAAACAAAAATGAATTTGAAATTACTTAACAGTTTGAAAGTATACATAAATAAACCTAAAAGGAATTTTGTATCTAAAAACAAAATTCAATAAGTGTATGCTCTAGGGCCAGAAGTCAATTGCAAAGTAATGCCTGGAACAGACTATAGAGGAAGCTGTAATCCCCTCTTGTTGGATGTGAGCCTGCATTAGAAGACATGCCTGACTCCTCACAATGAACACGTTAGACTAAAGGCATACTGAGGGATCTGTATTGTTTCCTGGAAGATGATAAGACCAGCAGAATAGTTTAATTCATTTTTTTTTCTTTTTGGCAATAAAAGATGGAATCACGGAACTCAGAGGGGACAATAAAATGGCCATGTGGAAAAGATACTTTAGAAATATAGTAATGAGAGCAATATAAGAGACATGAATGAGATCAAGATCTACTGCTGGAGATGTTACCATAGCTACTGATGTACTGTCATTCTCTACTGAGTCTGGTAGCTTCTTAGAGGAGGAGGGAGTCACAATTAAATACCAGTAAAAGTAACTTCAGGACTTCAGCCTGCAAGAACTTCATTTTTACCTCATAAACAAGGTACTCCGTGGAATGCATGCATGAGCCAAGAATTGCATAAAAAGCCATACAGAGACTAAGTACTCAACGTAAAACAGAAGAGCAGGTAGTTTACTATTAACTTTACCAGATGGTTTCTTTTAACACAGCCATAAATAATAAGTGAAAGTCATCTAAAAATAATCAAAGGAAGAGAATGAATAGATGGTTTCTTTAGCATGTACATTTTACAAGATTTCTAATGTTCCAAAGAAATTGCTCATTTCTCTGGAGAAGTTCACACCTCAATCCCATATCCCTTTTAGATTACACTCAGCAGATTAGACCCATTCATGCTCATAAACATCCCACTTGCACATGTTTGTTACCTAAAGATATGTTTTGCTTCTGGTTTAGCTTGGTACATTTTTATTTTTGAAAATGTGACTCTAGGACTTCCCTTCATTGATAACTATTCTGTTTCAGTTGAATGTAAGTCACCCATGTCCAAAAGTTCATTAGCTGTTTAATGGAAGCATTATATAGAATGGAAACTGTGCCCAGGCCCACTCTATTATGTCTGCTCAAGGGCCTGGTTTTAATCTTCTTGCCATCCCAACCTTAATCTTCCTTTAGGACACTGATAATAGGCTTAAGAGTAGGTTATTTGTCTGATAGCTTTTTGATAGGGAGAGAGTTTCCAGAGAGTCAGAATTGAGAAGGCCAATCTCATGCACACGTGTGACCCAAACCAAATTACAGTCCAGATGGCTGGTGGTGACAGGCAACACATTAACCTGCGGTGACACCTGTTCATCTGACACACCTTACACGAACTCAAAGGTCTGTTTCCTTTGAAATATTTATGGCACTGAAACTAAAGGTTATTCAATTCGCATCTTTAAGTTTACCAGATGATTATAACTGACACTTAAAATAATGAAATCACTTTCAAGGACAGAAGGTAAACATATAAAGATGTGTCCTTTGTGCCATAAGAGGAAAAAGGAAATGTACACAGAGGATCCAGAAAGATAAACCTTCACCTAATTTTAAATAAGCATTTTATTAAAATATCCAAATGACAATTTCTATTGGCCCTCTTCAATTAGTCCGTAGCAACCAAATTAAACATATTGCCTTATTCTATCATGTATATGTCTTCTAGACTGTCAGGTACTGGAGAATTCAAAACAAGTGTGCAAGCAAAACTGAAAGAGGTTAATATCACAAGAGAAATTGCCATTTATAAAGGTCTTCCATGTACTAATTCTCAGAAACATTAATGGCCAAGTTAATAAAAATAATTTTATAATTTTTTACCTGACAGTATAGATTTAAATTTTTTGAAGCTTAAAAAAATAGTCAAGCATAAAATGAATTTATCATTTTGAAATAACAAGTAACTTGAATTTTCATTTCTTTCCTGTTTTTTCAACAATTTTTGCACTGTCCACTCAGTCTTAAGTCTTTTCCTATTAATTCACTGAAATTGCTGTCAATGTGTGCATTAATGACATTGTCATTTAATTCAATAATGTTTTCTGGCTTTAATATACTTTATATCTTCCACATTCATCCAAACAATATTTAAAACATACTTGGCTAATGTAGTTTTTTTAAGATTTTATTTATTTTATTTTTGCATAGAAAAACTGGGGTGTAGGGTAGAGGTATGGGGGGGGGGGAGAAAATTCACCAGAGACAGAGTGGGGAGCAGAACAGGCAAATCTACTGAAACACACTGATGAGGGGCGCAGCGGGCGAGACAGAAGAGGTCTGCTGTGCCATGTGGGATGCTCCCTGGCTGGGGGTGGGCTCAGTTTGCCACAGAGGGCCATTGCAGTGGTATGGCTAATACCACTTGACTAATATAGTTTTAATGTTTAGAGTATTTGGGTATTCAAAACTTTTGAAAAAATTTTAATCACATGTAGTCTGTAAGATATTTACCTTAATAAGCCATCTTTTTTCTTAACCAGGTTGTATAGCAGTATACTAATCGATCATACCAGTTTTCTTGGTATTTAAGAATTGTTAGTTATATGCATAGGTATATATATGTATACCTGTGCATATAATATGCCAACTGTACAGTTGAAGCTACACATATAAAAAAGTCAGAATTAGGAAATTATTTATGTTTCCATTTTTATCCTCTAATTTGATGCTAATCCATGATAATGACACTAAAGTTGAAGAAAGCAATTCTTCAAAATTGAGCATCTACTACATATCAGGCACTATACTAGTAACTTCATGCATGTTTCTTTTTGGTCTTCATTACAATCTTATGTAGCGAATCTGTTAGCTTTTTCTGCATGATAAAATACCCTGAGACAGTTGGGCTGATGCAATGACTTAAAACAACATATATTAATTTTATTCTCAATTCTGCAGGTTTACTAGACTGGATTCAAATAGGCATTCCTTCGGGACTGAACCTAGCTCAGTAGCTCTTAGCTAGAGTCACTTTCACTGATAAACTGAAGCTAGAACATAGCACAGTGCCTGGCACATCACAGGCTCAAAGTTAGGCTGAGTCTGACTAGTTTTCATTGGCATTGACTAACATGACTGAGAAAATTGATGTTTCTTTCCACTTGGTCTCTCATTTTTCAGCATACCTGCTCAGACATATTCACATAAGAGGCACAAAGTTTCAGAAAACAGAGTGAAAACCTGCAAAGTATCTGAAGAGCCAGCTTCAGGACTCACACACATCATTTTCATCACTTTGCCATCATTTTGATCAAAGTGATTCTCAAAACCAGACAGATTTACTAGTTAAAGGAACAGATTAACTCTTGATAGAAGAGATTACAATATCACACCATCACACACACACACAAAAAAAAAAAGCTGGAAGAATTTGTGGCCATTTTTCAATATACCACAATAAGGCAGGTATTAACTTCATATTTTATAGATGACAAACTAAAACTGGAAATAGCACAGTGTCTGGCACAAAGTAGACATTCAATAAATATTACAAAATAACTAGCTACAAGTAAATGCATTACATGAATGCATGTAAAAAACAGAGCTATTTATTTAGTCCTAGATTGTCTGGCGCCATGGCCTCATTTCTTCCTATTACTCTATACTGGGTCCTGAATTTTAAAAAATCAAATGAGAAATAAAACTTGAGGAATACATGAAAAATTTTAGTAGATTGTGCCCAACTGGAGACTCTAATTGTTGGCTATGAGAAGCAAAATATGACACAATGGTTTAAAAATATTGGAAGACATGGCACAAGACATGATCCCCTAGAAAAGGAAAATACAGGAAGAAAACTCAGCAAGTGCTTCAACTTTCCTCCAGTAGAGTGATTCCAGGCAGCAGTACAGAGTAACGGAACCCAAACAGAGCCTAATAGTCTTCCTAAGTTTGAGATTAGGGTTCAAAAAGATCAAGATAGCTAGAATTTATATGAACAGTATTAGAAAGGAAATAATTATGTGGAGAGAAATCTTCAAAAATCACTGAGTCTCTGGCTAAGTACAAATTTGTGAATGCATGAGAATTACCAACAGCTAGGGGATGAGCCACTGGAAACCAATACAGTGAAAAAGTTGTAAAACTGAAATGGGTTGGAAATAGTCCATATTCCCACCAGTAGAGTAGAGAGACTAATACACAGGAAATTGGGTGGAGCCTGTAGAAGTTTGTTGCCTTAATAGTGAAGCTAAACTAAAAAGAGAATTCTATGGACCCAAGAAAGTCTTAGAAGGATTAAACTGGTTTCAAATAGCTTAACTGTTTATCAGAACAAAAACCAACACACTTAAAAGAAATTTTAATAAGTAAAACTCCTCAAAATCCAACAATGAAAAGGTAACATTGAATGAAAAATGACTGACATGCAAGAATAAGAAAAGTACCCCATAATCAAAAGAAAAATTAATCAACAGAAATTGAAACATATGACAGATATGATGAAATTACAAAATCTTAAAAACAGCTAGTATAAATACTATAAACTTGTTTCCTTCTTTCAAGATATAGAGAGAACATTAAAACAATGACTATAGAAATGGAAGACATAAAAAAGACCTAAATAAAAGTTCATGAGATGAAAAGTAATATTTGTCGTTGAAAACATAAATTGAATATGATTAACTGATCTTTCTTTCTACCCTGTTTAGAATCCAAAACATAGGAATATAAAAAATTCAAAATGAAATAAAGATGAAAAAACTAAAAAAGACACTTCCTTCGGAAAAAAATTGAATAGAGCATTAGTGACCTTTAAAGCAATCCAAATGGTCTAGCATATGTTCATTTGCTGCTTCAGATATATGGAAAAGTAAGGGAAAGGGAGAAAACATTTAAAGAAATATTAATTGAAAAGGATTCCAAACTTAATAAAACATATTACACAGATATTCAAGAAATTTAAAGATTCCAAAGCAAAAGACAAAAAAAAGAAAACCACACAACTGAACATGTTAGACAATTATTGAAAATCAATGATAAAGAAAAAAAAATCTAACATCAATTTTGGGAGAAGAAACATAAACAAAAGAAAAGAGATATGAGTGACAGCAGAGATTTTGTAAAGAAGTACACAAGCCAAAACACAATGGTGTAACTGATACCTTTGAAGAATTAAAGAATCCTAGAGTTAGCAAGAATATCTTCCAAATATGAAGACAAAACAGTTTTTTTCCAGTGATTAAAAAAAGAAAAATTGGAAAGAATCCATTGCTATGAGATAAACCAAAAACAATTATTACAGAAAGAAGTGCTCAGGCAGATGGAAAGTGACGAAAAATGGGAACTAAAGTCAACAGAAAAGAATACAGAATATGGGAAAGATAGGCAAATATAAAATTCTTCAACAATTATTTTACTTGCATATCTCTTTAAAAGATAATTATTTAAAGCAAAAATAACAGCAATATATTTTAGAGAAAAGGGCATAGAAAAGTAAAATGAATGACTGCAATGGCAAAAGGATCAGGAGAGGGAAAATGAAAGCATACTACTATAAGATTTCTGTATCTTGTTATATAGTATGTTTACATACTATGTATGAAGTGGTATAACACTATTATTTGGAAGTGGACTACAATAAGATAAAAATGTGTACTTGAAATATTCAACCAACCATTAAGAAAAATTAAGAGGTAAAACTAATAAATCAATTTAACAAAAATTATAAAAATACTTAATTTAAATGCAGGAAAAAAGTAGGACTAAAGTATCAAACAACAGATGGTACAAATAGAAGACAAATAACAAGATAGTAGATTTAAAACTTAGGTGAATGGCTAAATGCTCTAACTAAAAGTCAGAGACTGTCAGACTGAATTAACAAAAACCATCCAATTTATGCCACCTATAGGAAAGCCACTTTAAATATAAAGACACAAATAAGTTTGAAGTAATATAATAAAATAAAATATACCATGCAGACACTAAACATAATAAAGCTGGAATATCTATATTAATGTCAGATGAAGTAGAATTCAGAACAAGGAATATTACTACTCAATCTAGAGATAATAATTCTAAATGTTTGCATATCCAGGACATTTACAAATACATTTTGAACTGTAAAACATATAAACCAAATATTGATATAACTGAAAAAAACAAATATATAATCAAATTTATAGCTCAACTCTTTCAAAATTTTTCTGGCATTTAGATAAACGAAACAGAATATTGATAAAATAAAAAAATGGGAACATTATCAACCAACTTAGCCTAACTGATATTTATAGAAGTCTCTCCCAAACAATGGGTACATAAGGAACATTTACAAAATAAAGGATATTTGGGGACAATAGAAAAGCCCCAATGGAACGAAAAAATAAAATTCTTTAGAGTATATTCTTTGACCACAAGATAATTAATTTAGAAGTTTAAAAAAAAAGAGAAGATAATTGAAAAATATTCCAAATCATTGAAAAAAAATGTTTAAAACATGCTTTTTAAAATAACTCAATGGTCAAAGATATCCCATGCAAATTAAGAAAATTTTAATTAATGAAAATTAAAATGCAACATGTTAAAATTATGAAAGTCAGCTAAAGCAGTGCTTAAAGGAAAATTTATAGCATTGTGTGATTATATCAGAAAAGATGTTTTCAAGTCAGTGATCTAAATTTTGTCTTAATGAGCTAGAAGAGCAAATTAAAAGCATACTAAACAGAAGCAAGCAAGTAATAAAGGTAAGATCAGATGGAAATAGTTAAGAAATAGAGAAAATAAATGAAGCTGAGTTCTAGATTTCAGAAATGATTATACCCTGTTAAGGAGGTCCAATGAATCAACAGATTACAGGATAGAGTATCAAATCAACTTCATATAAACATTAACAGTAATTACAGAGAAATCCTCAGTCTCTAAAACATTTTTCTTCATGTTTTCCAGAAACTTAGCACAGATAAGTAGCCTCACTTCGTCTTGCCTCATTACAAAATGGGATGGCATCTCTATTACTACTCTGCTAAAATATAACACAGGAGGAGAATAAAAGCCCGTACCAGGTTTATGCCAGCGGTAAGTCTTTTGCCAGAAGATCTGAAATGAAACAGAAAAGAAGTTTTATTTTTCTCGAATACAGATTCATAGAAAAAACCATTGTCCTTAGCCTTTTGCAGAAAATAAATCCTCTTGCTTTGAAAACAGCATGGATGTTACATTTGTCTCATTATTTTTCAAACTAAGAGAAAGCAGTTTCACCTCACAATTATCCCTTCGCCCTTTATAACACTCATTATTATAGACATCATGAAAAGAAGATATTGCTGGAACATGAACACATAGATGGTAGTCATAAGAACCTTGCAGAAGATCACCCTAAAATGATCAGTTTTCTTAGAGTTCATTGTCATCAGCTGCTGTGGTGACTAAGTGTCCAAAGCTGTGGGTGCCTTCTTGTGAATAAAATAGCCCATTCTGTACATGCTATTTTAAGACCTTCCATTTAATACTGCTTTTGAAAATACTTTTTTTTTTTTTTCAGACACTCCAGATGTAATCCCTTCACTGACCACACAGTGGTTTACTCTGAAAAATGCTGTTCAGAGCAAATTCTTTGAATCCATATTTCCTCAGTTGACATGACCAAGCTGTTACAATTTCCCAGTGACATGTGGCAGTTGCATCTGTAGCAAGTCATAACCAGAGGAGACACTGGCAACTCAGTGGTTGCACAATTTATGCTCGACCATTGGAGAAGTTGTGTATTTTGTTCTTGAATTCCAGTGGAGCTTCAGGAATGTTAGCAGTGTCTTTTTCCAAAGCTGTGGTGTACATACAACCAGTAAGTCCCTTACACAGGGCTTAGTCATTATCCCCTGTATATTTGAAGAATGTTTTGTGTGTGGCATATTAGTGTAAACTCATCTTTGTTTGGCTTCTTCCAAGCTGTAATTCATTAAATTCTCTATCAGTGAGTTGTTCTACTTTTTCAGTCTGGGAAAAGTCTCTTCCAGACAGTCATCTGTAACTTTGACCATTTCTCTTCTTTGCTTAAATACAATATATTTAGTCATAAAACACCACAGAGGGACCCATTCTGCGTCACTTTGAAGCTTCAATGCCAAGAAGATGATGTAAACCTCTCCATCCCTTAGGATCTCACATCTCTGAGATCTTTCTGACTCTCAGAGTCTATGATTCTAATGCTGTAAAATATCAAGGAGTTTAATAAGGAGAAAAACTAATCAATTTTATTTTTTTAATTGTGGTAAAACATACATAACATAAAATCTACCATTTTAATTAAGTGTACATTTCAATGGTATTAAGAACATCTATGTTATTTTATAACCATCAATATTTTCCATCTCCAGAACTTTTTTCATCTTCACCTAAATTTCTTAAATGATAACTATTTTCTCTTGTGCCCACTCCCTTAAAACAAACCTTCTACTTTTCCATCTCTATGAATTTGACTACCCTAGGTGTCTCATATGAGCAAATAATACAGTATTTGTCCTTTTTCAAATGGCAAATTTAGCATAATGTTTTCAGAGTTCACCCATATTGTAGCATGTGTCAAAATCTTTTCTGTTTTAAGATTGAATAATATTCCATTTTATATAAACACCATATATTGTTTATTCATTCATCTGTTGTTGAAGCTTGGGTTTTATTTTTTTATTATCTGCTATAGTGTTAATTTCCTTTCAGATCAATTCTTAACTACATGACAAACTTCATAAGAGTTTTAAAAATAAACTTTCCTGGGTTTAAACTTAGATTCTAAATCAGGATTTGCACAGTGAGGCCTAAGAATTTGTATTTTAAGGAACCAAAGCCTAAGTTCTTATTAAACAGTAATTTTGCAGCTATCTTCCTTCTAAAAGAATTATTGCTTGTGTGAGCATGAATTCTATACCACAACCAATATACTATTAGCCAGTTCCAATTTAAACAGTGAAACAAAGCATGGAGATATGCACATGTGTGGAAGGAGTGGATGAGTGATTATCTCTTCTGTCCCAAGATTGGAAATGGAGCAGGAACAGGATAACCCTGGCAGCAGTGCCTGCTAGGAGATTGTGGCTTTCACTGGAATTTTTGGGTTCATATTATTAAAGGACCAGGTATTGAAAATAATATAGAGTTGTACCTGGATACATCTAAAAGCTCTATATAAAACAGACTAGGTGCTGAAAATTTCCCAATAGGTAAGGATACTAGAAAGAGATTCAGTCACAAAAATAAGTGGAGTTAGCATTGCCAAGTAAAATTCACACATCTTATCTGTAGTCAATCTCCGTTTTGCAAAAAATCATTATTTTTTAAAAGATGAGTAAAGTGATAAAAATTTGCATTGAACTCATAAACATGATAATACAAGGGAAAGAAAACATACAAGGACTCAAATGATATTCAGAGAAAACTATAGAAATCTGGCATTCTCAAAAGGATAGCGAAGATCTGACTTATAAAAAGAAAGGCGTAATTAACAAACGTTAGTCCAAATGACCATTAGTTAATACAGTACTCACTATTAGGATATGTAAACTTTCTGCTTTTCAATGGATCAAGAAAATAAATTGTATTTCTCTGGAATGTGAAGTCTGTTTTAGACAGATGTTCCTGATTAGTAGTGCCATCTGCTCTCTCCTCCAATTGATAATTCAGAGAACCAAGGATCTTTCCACCATGTGGCTCCACTATTTTTAATGACCTTTTTAAGGTCACCTTAGAATGGGAAATAGTATGGAAGATGGCATATGGGAAATTTTCTGGAAATGGTTTGGATCAGTTCTTCATTTACTTGGTAAAATTCAATCACATGGATGAATATACTTAACATCATGAGGGGATGAGAAATGTTGTCTAGTGTATATCCAGGAGAGAGATGCAGCAGGTTAGCCTCTCTCTAACATCTTGACTACAAAAGACATAGTGAAATGTACATATAATAACCAGGGGAGAATAGATGGGTGACATAGGAAGGATCGGCTAGAAATAAGATAAAACAACAACAGAAATGATACACAGTTCAGGAAGCAAAGAGGAAAGCTAAAAGGACAGCACACGGAACAAACTTATGAAGCCTCCCCATAATGCAGAGGAAAAGGAAAAGGACCTGGAAATATTAAAATAATATGATAACTATAGAGAAGTGAGAACAAAGATTTTTATCTAGACTTGGAAATGCTCCAAAAGAAGAAATCAAAACAAAGAACAGGTATGAATAACAAAGACATAACTGAAGGAAATTTTTTTGAAACATGAGAGCCAAATATAGAGATATGTATAGCCAACCATTCTTCCAGTAAATATAGTGAAAAGATACCCAGGCTGAACACATTATGGAAGGATTTTGGAATTAGGAGAATAAGAAAAATGAAATGCTATAAGCACATTTTCAAGCAAACAAATTAACAATAGATTATAAATAAAGCAGCAAGATAAGAGTGGCAAACATTTTCCTCTGCAAGTTGGCATGCTTAGAGAAAACGTTGCAAAAGGTTTTGATTCTAGAGGAGTACAATTTGATGAAAATTTTCATTTGAAGAGCCAGTGTATCACACTACTCACATACAAAAACAGCACAATGAAATTCTCAAGCACCTTAGAGTCAAGAAATGCTTTACTTAAGTGCTACCTCAAAAAGAAAAGAATTAAGGAACAAAAATAAAACTTTTTCACTGACTGCATACTCTAGCTAAATGGTAATAAATCAAATTAAATGCCTTAGGAATGGAAGTTGCCTCAAGAATGGAAGTTTTATGATTAAAAAAAATAGTATTGAAAGTAAATGCTGTGGTAGCTGAGTCCACAAAGACATCCCTGAAGCCAATGTCACGAGGTGTTTTGCCTGTTTTTTCTATGTATTGTGGTTTCAAGTCTTACATCCAAGATTTTAATCCATTTTGAGATAATTTGGGGGTAAGGTGGAAGAGTGGTCTAGTTTCACTCTTTTGCATGTGGCTGTCCAGTTTTTCCAGCATCATTTACTGAAGAGGTTTTCCTTTCTCTAGTGTATACTCTTGGGTCCCTTGTCATAAATTAACTAAGACAGATTTTTAGTCATGAGCTTAATGTAATATATATAGATGTAAATTTTCAATTAGGCGTACCTGAGACTTACATAAAGTTATAATGCAGTGTTACTTCAATTAAAAAGTCAATAAAGTGATGTCCAGAGAATATTAAAGGAATAAGGCTACAATTCCCAAATTTTATTCCTTGGCAATTTTTAGTTCATATGATAGGACAGAGAAAGATATTGACACTTATAATACAAGTATTCATAAAATACTAACTTAATAATTTTCTAGTACTTCTGCAACAAATTACCACAATCTTCACAGTCTAAAATAACAAAAATTTATGTTCTCACAATTCTGGAGGCCAAAAATTCAAAATCAAGATAATAGTTGGTTTGTGTGCCCTCAAAGACTCAGAGGAAGAATTCATAGCTTGCCTTACTGAACTGAATATTTAAAAGTAAACATTGAAACTGGAAAACACCTGAATTTTGTTACATACAGAGGCATCTGAATTAGATAGTTATATGAAGAATAAAACATTTATCTAATTTATATAATGTGTTACAGGCAAATTAAGTTTTCTGAATCAGATGGCTAAATATGAGGGTCACAGGAAGAAGTGGGGTTGTTCTTTAGTAGGAGGGAGGAAATTTTCTCTAAAAATATTTCCTAATTCTGCCTCTCACATGTCATAATCTATAAATGGGTCTTATAAGTATCCTAATGCAATCACTGACAAAGGGAATAGGATTATCCCAATTGATTAAAACCAATGAGGATGAGGGATCACTTGCCCCTGAAGCACACATCTATGGCAAGGAAGAGGGTGGAAAGTGGGAACAGGTGTGAGGGAGTAGTGTCACCTAAGGATCTCATATCTATTGGTCCTCATATCTGGGGCTTCACCAGAGCTATCCAGTTTCCCCAGAGGACAAACTTTCTACTTATTATTTATTCTAGATACCCAACAAAAACCAAGATGATACACTTCCATTGTGTATACTGGCCAACAGTGAGATCGTTACTAACTTTAAAAGGTCCTAATCTGTAATATCTTGGTGTGCTGAACATAAATATAATCCTGAAAACTTTTTATTAGCTCTCGTTTTGAAGATATTTCATATAATTCATTTTATATGTTTCACCATGTCAATTTATCCAGTAGGACTGTAACAACATCCTAAATCAGCCTAGAATTATGTCATATTGCATCACATTGCATAACACCAGCATGCACACATCATCCAGAGTTGATTGCATCATTTTCTGATGCAATGCAATACTACTGCCAGGCGACTGCTGAAGGAAGCTGACGTCAGCAGTGTACTCTATAAAGCCCTGTTGGAAACGTTGAGCATTGAAAGTATTTCAGACTTTGTGCGAGACAGCTTAAGCTACTGTTTCGTAGAACCGTTATTATTTTATCCATTTAGGCACATTGCAGAACAGTAATGCCTCGAAAGTTTGTTAATAGCATGGGCAGCTTCTGTTCTATTTGTGGGGAAGTGACATTTGCTAACCAGAAAAAAAGTGTAATTTCTCCAGTGAAGAAGGCTTATCATCTTTACTCCGGATGCAAGGTTGGTGACCAAGACAAGCCTTGGGCCCCACATATATGCTGTGCTACATGTACAACACAGCTTTCACAGTGGTTCAATGGCAAAAGACCATTGATGCCATTTGCAGTCCCCATGGTGTGGAGAGAGCCAAGCAACCTCATAAAAGATGGTTACTTCGGCTTGGTTCCTCCTCTTACCAGCAGAATACCGAAGCAAAATAAGTTGAGAATGGTCTACCCAAACATTCCATCTGCATTGAGACCAGTTCCACATGGTGAGGGACTTCCTATTCCAGAACCTCCAGCAGAATATTCTCTTGATTCATCTGATGAGGACAAGGGGGAGCCGACCTGATCTTCTCCTGTTCCATCAGCATGCAGTGATGCAGATTTTCACTGTGGTGCATCATCAACCCCACACAAACTAACAGAGGAAGAATTAAACGACCTGGTTCGTGATTTGGACTTATCCAAGAACAAGGCAGAATCGCTAGGATCAAGACTCCAACAATGGAATCTTCTAGAAGATGTCACAATTACTTTGTATCGAAAGCACCACAAGCAGTTGGAGCCTTTCTTCAGAAAGGAAAGTACTCTGGTATTCTGTTCTGATATTGAGGGCCTCATGAATGCCTTAGAAATCACTCATGACACACAAGAATGGAGACTATTTCTAGACTCTTCGAAACTGAGTCTTAAGGCTGTGCTTTTGCACAATGGAAACCGTCTTCCATCTATTCTATTCCTGAACAGCTGTACAAGAGACAAGCGAAGAAATCTAAGAAGTAGTCTATGACTTGATTTTTTACAGGTATTAACCATAGGCCTATTACTATTGGCATGCATTTCATGATGTAAACATCAATTTATTGCACATGACAAAAAAAAACTAGAACCAAAATTAGAATTTGACAGTCATATTCATGTTGAACACTTACAAATTGATAGGAAATGACTAATTTTATTTCAGTAACATGATTTTTGCAAAAATTTGTTAACCAATGATATAGATCCTAGCAGTTAATTGACTAGCAAAGGCAGAGTAGCTGTGAGTTCAGAATGAAGAGAAAGGGAGTTCAAAACACCGTCCTTCTAAAACCACTCTACCAGTAGTCTGTATAACATTTTATAATCGATGGAACTGTGGTTGATTATGTTAAAATTATGTGCAACCTTCCTCTGTGAGAGGATTAAACATTTCCATCCATTGCATTTAACTTGCAGTCATCCAATCTACAGCAGTGTTTGTCTTCTCCATTTCACTAGCTCCGGGTTGGCTATGTGACCAGTTTTAGCCAATAGCATTTGGATCAAAGTGATGTATATACCTTCCCAGCAGAAGTTGCAGGATGCAACACAGTTTTTACATTGCTTTCTCACCCCTGCCACCACACCCTGGTAAAAGTTGCTCATTCATCCTGATCTTAAAATAAAGATATGGCATTACCACTGGCCCTTAGCCAAATGTACAACAGAGAAACAATGGTTGGTGATAATAGAACACTGTGATTCCAAAGTCTGACTTAGCAAAAACTAATGACACAGTGATCATAAATGCAAAAATAGTGAATGATTGAAATGAATTACATTATCAAAGAATTTGTCAGCTGTTAGGTGAGAAAAATATGCAATGTAAATCTATGAAAAAATATTATAATTCAGTTTTATCAGAAAAAAAAATCCTTTGATTATATTACACTGACAGCCACATTGTTTCCTTCAGTTACTTTTTTAAAGAAAAAAGCCATTGCAAATTTAAGTGTATTTGCATTTGTCATTTTTAAGACAGAAAAGACTTCCAGGACAGTGATGGAGAAAAGAGAGAATTGAGAGAATATAATAATCAAAGAGTAAGATGGACATAGGAGGAGGTATGTCTTATGATTAGAGCAGCAAGTTGAGTGCAGAACAGGAGCATCTACAGAGATTCTATGTAAAGCCAAGGCACAGACATCTCACTGATGCCGCGCTACAGTGATTTGCACAGGGACTTTCAGTGAAATGCGTTCAGAGAGTAGATGTTAAAAAAAAAAGAAAGAAAGAAATCACATTTGAAATCTAATGAAAAAAATCCTTGGCTCCATACAATTAGAATCACAGGTTCTCAAGAAGGGATTTTAAGTGCCATTTATTATCACAGTATTACTTCAAAACTTTCTTAGTACTTTCTTTCTTCTACAACTTTATGAGAACCAAAATTGATAAACCATAATTTTTGTCTTAATGTTTCTTAACACTAATCATCTAAATCTTACTAAATAGGGCCTCCCCTGTGGCGCAGCGGTTAAGCGCTGAGCTGTGGAGCTGTCAGCAGCGGTGACGCGAGTTCGACGCCCGGCCAGGGAGAATCCCACATGGCGTGGCAGACCTCTCCCGCCTCGCCCGCTGCTCCCCTCAGCAGTGTATTTCTGATCTGCCTGTTCTGCTCCCCGCTCTGTTTCTGGTGAGCCCTCTCGCTGCCCCACGCCTCTGGCCTGTACCCCAGCTTGTATGTATAAATAAAAAAATAAATAAATAAATAAATAAATCTTACTAAATATTTTATGGTTGAAAGGAATAAAAAAATGAGGTGCTTTTTAATGTGGAACCAATAGTTGTGAAAAATGTATCAAGGATGGGTATAAACATTTTCTACATTTGCTTCCTTTTCAGGAATGTTATCATTGTAATCAAAATAAAACTATTGGCCATTAAATAGGTTCTCATTGCATGGACTTCAATTTACCATAAGTTAGACTGCATTTAATAAAAACATTAAATATCTATCTTACTTAATTAGGTGTTAGTAATTTCTCCAGGTCTCAAAGGACTACACTAAATTTACAAAATATGAAATACCTTTTCTAAGAACAGAACAATTGTTTTCTAGGGTTGTTAGTGAGATAGATACTATGAAAAATATTGGACTCGCCATTTTGTATCTGCATTTTGTATTTCTATGAAATGAAGCATAAATCTTATTATTGGTGGTTAAAACACCCTTAATAAAGGACACAGAAATTATTTAAAATTTTTAGTTATCAAAAAATAACCATAGATACGTAATTTAATGAAATATTTTTAGATATAAAACTGGCAATATGCCACTGAGAGAATGAAACACAGCTTAATGAAAATTTTTAAAAAATGTTTTGTTAGAAAACCTGTTGACATCATCAAGTAGGTTAAATATTTAAGTATGATGAAGTGGGAGGAAAATGAATAGCAAACTCTGTGTTTGGTACTGTCAAAAAGATAGCTATATACCAATGGAATAGAATTGAGCATCTAGAAATTAATCTATACATCTATGGTCAACTGGTTTTTGACAAGGGTACCAAGACCATCCAGTGGTGAAAAAATAACCTCATCAAATGGTAGAGAGACACTTGTATAACCACAGACAAAAGAATGACCCAGTACTCTTATCACATACAATATACAAAATTAACTCAAAGCTGAACAAAGACTTAAATTTAAGGAGTAAAACTGTAAAAATTTTAGAAGAAAACTTAGAAGTAAATCTTCAAAAACTTGAATTTGTCAAATAATATCACACCAAAATCACAAGCAATAAAAGATAAATGGATAAACTGAACTTCAAAATTAAAAAACATTTTTGTTTTAATGCACACCATGAAGAAAGGGAAAAAGATAAGCCATAGAATGGGAGAATTCTCATTCATAAATCATCTATCTGATAAAGGATCTATGTCTAGAATCTATGAAGAATGCCTACAACTCAATATCAAAAAGACAAACATCCCAATTAAAAAAATAAAGGACCTAGGGCCTCCCTGGTGGCGCAGCAGTTAAGCGCTGCGCTGTGGAGCTGTCGGGAGTGGCGACGCGAGTTCGACGCTCAGACAGGGAGAATCCCATATGGTGCGGCAGACCTCTCCTGCCTTGCCCGCTGCTCCCCTCAGCAGTGTATTTCTGATCTGCGTGTTCTGCTACCCACTCTGTGTCTGGTGAACCCTCTCACCGCCCCACGCCTCTGGCCTGTACCCCAGCTTGTATGTATAAATAAAAAATAAATCTTAAAAAAAATAAATAAATAAAAAAATAAAGGACCTAAATAGACATTTCTTATGTCCCCCCCAACACCTCCACTCTACTCTCTTTATAAAATAACTTCTTACCCTATCAAGAAAAGTCACACTTTCAAGTTCATAAATTTCTCCAGGACACATCCCAGTTCTTCACTCTTCCGCTCTACTTAGTCTTTGGAAACAACATGTCCTTTTACAGCTAAAGAAATGTAAAATGCCATGGGACATCTACCAATGTGCAAAATCACTTGGGCATTTGTTTTTCACAAGTCCTCTGAGGATGCCTTCTTTTGTACCTACCAAACTTTCCAAGGAGAAAGACAGTTTAAGCCTCACTTTCTCCTCCCCATGTAGCTCTAGTTTCATATTCTTCTGACTTCTTTTTTAAAGAGAACTGTATACTATACTACCTGGTAACCAGTCATATGTCATTATGTTATTGTTAGCTCAGAAAGATTCATTTTCTGAAATTACTAATTTTATTGCTGTTTTATAATAGTGCTAGTGCATCAAAAAGCCAATCAATGTGTTTTGATTGATTGATACCTTACTTTATTGGCTCTGAAGTTGCATAATGAAATATCATAGAACTGTTAATGCTTTTTAAAGGAATGATTTAAAATAGTTTTGGATAGCTCTAAATTATCGGATTACTGCAAAGTATCATAAATAAAATATATATTAGAACAGCATAGAAGTATCTTTATTTAAAAAATCACTTCCAAATTTCACAAATAACTAGTACTTTAATATCTGCCAGATTTGGATGGAGTGGTTGATACTGGATTCTAAGTTGGCTTCCTATTTCTTGTGCCTAACAACTCTCTGGGCCATTTTTGGAAGCCGCATGTTATTCTGGCATTTCTTTGGATTTATTATACACATAGCACATTATTTCCAGTGCTTAGGCCATCTGAAAGAAGTAAAAATTCTACCTCAGTGTTGCAGGCAGTTCATAACTAGATGAGCCCTAGTCAGGCAAGAAGGCAGTTTACAGTCTTTCCACAGGCCAAACCTAAAGCAAAGATGACTAGAAACTGACTTGGAGGGGAGGGTCCCATGAAAACAAGAACTAACTTGAACCTCACTTAAATATAAACCAAATACCATCATGAGTTTTTAAATAATCCATCCTCCTTCTTTCTCTATTAGTTCTGTTTGTCTTTTGTTATTGTTTTTAATACCCTTCAACCTTTCTTGAGTTCTATACTGGAAGTACCAGAAAAACAACACAAAATACTCCATTGTATTTATGGCCTAACCAGAAGTGGGAAGCTCTAGAAATATCAAGACACCATAATTAAAGTCCATCCAATTACAATTTTCGCAACAAAGAATACAAAAAAACAAGACAGTAGCCAATGTGTCTTTGAAAGGGACTCAGTCTGTTGCCCTCTGGCAGAGCTGCTTTTTTTTAAAGTACATTTATATATATAAATTTGGAAATAGAAAAGAAGAAATGAAATTGTTTATTTGGGAATGATTGAAAGGGAAAGTTGTGAACACACATAAATGAAATCTACTCTAAATCCCAGTGTCTGTTTTAACTATTAATATCTGTGTCTTTCCTGCTAGAGGTTTTCTGTTAGTGTTAAGTAGAAGTGGATAGTTAAATTTATATTTAATCCCTGCTTCTGTAAAATGTCTTAAAGATATAAGAATACCTTTTGTAAAAAAGAAATAAAGATATGTGTCTTCTCCTACCAGAACAACCAATTTCTGAATAATTGAGACTGAACCTTATAAATCTGTAACTGGAGGCAGATTATCAACATGAGCGTTAAGCCAGTGGACATGGAGCCTCTGCCATGTTATCAGCGTTGTGCACACTGGACGAAGAGACTGAGAATCTTGGCTCTGGCCCCGAAGCAGGGAGGAAGAGCTTCAGGAGAAAAGTGATGGATTTTATTTTGACATGTTATGTGTTTGGAAAGCACTTAAATATTCAGAGTTTGAGGGAAAATTGGGAGTCCAAGACAGAGAGCTGTGAACTTAATCTGCAAGGTTGACTTACAGCTAGGCAGAAAGGATGTTAATAGAATTACATGTGACACTTATTATGTGGACTGATGATGCAGAGATCATAGAAAGCACCAGGGTCAGCTTCATGGGTATGTGACCTGGGCAGACTCAGGAACTTCATGCTCAGAGGACTTTCAATTCTAGTGAAATGCTCTATTGCTACTGTCTTGATATTTTTGATAGTTTTAGCACTGAATGTGTGATTTCTAACTCCAGTTGGTTGGGACAGTGAAGTGTGTGTCTGGAGAAGAAACTTATACAATATGCATGCTCCTGTTCCTCACCTCCCCTTCCACATACAGTATTCACAGTGTCTATTGAGCACAGAATTCCGGTGCCCAAGATGTGTGGCAGTTCAGCAGGACTCAAAGTGATATGAGGTGTGTTCCAGCTTCGACTAAGGAAATGGGGAGTGGCAGGAGGAAGGCTGGCAACCCTAAGAGGTCACAGTTTCTGTTCAAACCAGTATTTTCTGTTTTGAAAGAAATCAATGTCCTCTAAAAAAATATGATTGACACATTCATATATTCTTTTTGGAGTTGCTTCCTTATATTAGCCAACCACTTGCCCTGAAAATAATGACATAGAAGGAACAGGAAAGATAAAGAAATCCCCAATTCCTTTTCCTTTCAGTCCTTTCTTACCCACCAGTAAGCCAAGGTAAGGGCTGGAAGAATGTGTGTATATCAAGAAGTGTTTCATGAAGTGAGTCCACTGTTGTGGTAATGATGGAGGAGATAGGACTCAATAAAAGAGGCATCACAAGACTAGAACCTGACTCACACAAGGAGGTGAGGTAGAAGGAATCAGCATAACCATCAACCCAGTGATAACAAAAAATCCCTAGGCAGCCAGTGCCTAAGGCTGAGCGAAGGGCAAAGATTTAGAGATTGGACCCAATGTGGAATCTCTGGTTCCATTTCAGGTTCTGGTTAGTTATTCAGAATCAGCATCAGATAAGCCATCCATGAGGATGAGCCCCTCCCAACTGGAAGAAGAGGATAAAACCTTAACCTACCCCCACCTCGGGGCAGCACTTCCTGTCTACCTATGACTATACAAGCATCATTTACTTCCCTGTCCCTTTCTCTAATAAACCCATTCTTTAAGTATAAGTAAGTCTCTGTCTCATGGAGAAATTCACCACGTATCGCTGAAGGGGAGCTCTGGTGAAACCTTTCCCAGAGTGACCCCAGGGGCCCCACTCTCAAAACCATCAACTCCAAAACCACATCATCAAGAATGAAATGTATACACATGTATGAGCTTCAAAATACTAATTGCATAATATCAGTGGTTCTACATATAAACTAAATGCATTAAATTTATATTTAATAATTGATGCTCAATATAGATATCAATCATAATGATACCAGGCAGGAGGGGCACTAAAACCGGCCAAGGACACTGCCCAAATTGCTTACCAGTCACTCTCCTAGTTCTACAACCATGCACACAATTGCAAGACTACTCAGATTCAGGGCACAACAATGGGATTTATTTAAAAAACCAGGGGAAAACAAAGAGTTACTGAGGCCAAGAAATGGCCATTTACCTCATTCAAAGTAATGTCCAGTCCTTTAATTCTCAAATAAGAAACAGCAAAGGCAGCATCTTCCCACCACTGAGGACGCGGAGCTCGTCTTCCAAACAATAGGCCACGTGTCCAAGATGGCATCTTTCTGCCTCTGCAGACACGCAACAACTAGACTGTAGGCCAGGTTCCAACTCAGGAGGACAGCACAAGACACAACTGGAGATGCTCCCGGAGCTGCCATGATGTCTCAGCACAGCACCAGGCCAACAACACTTAAAAGAGCACCTACAGAAGCCAAATGACCCAACAGACTGCTGCAGTCACGCATTTTAGGAAGGTGCCGACTCCGTACCTTTGCTTCCTGTCTTCGGCTGTAGCAAAAACAAAACCATCGCTCAGCTACTAACAAAGCCTTCAAGCTCTTCCTCCTGAAGACTGGCACAGTGGGGGCCAAAGTCACTGGCCCCAAAGTCGCTGAAGATTCAAAAAACGCTCAATCCGAAACTCTGCATCCTGGTGGCTCACAAACTCCTGGAGGCTGATTCCCAAATTCCCAATCCTGGAGGCTGCATCTCTCCTGGCCGCTAAATCTCTTTTCCTCTAAATCATGGCGGCTGAATCTCCTTCTCCCTGCTTCCGCTCCTTCTTCTGTCCCTTTTATTTCTTACCAGAGTCTCCACCGCAAACTGGGATACCTTTTAGTATTTTCCCTGGGGCTACCTATCCTCATCAGCAACCCCCTCCAGGGAGCACCACCTATACCAGACTTTGGTCTCAGCCCCAGCTACAGTAACATCACATTAATAATTGAAAATTGTACTTTTTATTTACTTATAATGACATTAAATAGCAAATAAAAAGTTATCATCACAAGTGAAGAGAGAAACTGCCAAAGATATAAATCAACTTTATCTTTGAATATGTTTAATGGTATTTTCTTGTTTTTCAAACAAGGGAACCCATATTTTCATTTTGCGCTTGCCCTTACAAATTAAGGCATTAACCCTGAGAGGGACATTAGTTTGAAGGGACCTAGTCATGGAAGTCAAGGAAAAATGGCTAGGAGAGAAAGTTTTTGGTTATTAGCTCAAATACAGCCCTTGAACAGCTCTCTAGGGTAAGGTTGGGAGAGACTTTTCAATCTATTCTCCTTGCTGGAGTGTTGCCAAGGTTCCAGAAAGATAGTTCACCTGTTAAGTCCACCTGTTTTTCCTTCTGTCCTCAGGATATGGGTTGAGAATAGATACTAATAAACTTGGCAGAGCAATATGGGAAGGATAGCTAGATTCGAAGCCAGATTTCAGAGGACTAAGCAGTCATTAGAAGAGAACATTAATGCAGCAAGGATAAATTATACTCTCCGGGAGTTTATTGGAAATCTATGTGAATGAATGGATGGATAAACTAATACATCTTGCTTAATGTTCTTTATATATTAGATGCTGACGTGGGAAAATGGAAGATTTTTATAAGCTGTATGAAAGCCAAGAAAAAGTCAAAGGATTGTATAAAACTTCTATGGAAAACAAAATATCACTTTAAGGTCAACAGAACACTTGGGTTTTAAGTCAAAATTGAACTTTCAAACATAGGTAACTTTATGTTTTCCTTTTAAAATTTTTTCTTTTACTATTAAAGGATAATGTTGACTATGTCTATAAACAGGATGTTAGTGTCGTACTATGAAGTAGATCACATTTGGTACTCCCGCACCCACTTATAGTATGAGTTACAGTACACTGAACATCTCTACTCTTCCTCAAGATCAAATTGTGTTCCATGATAAGCATCTGTGCGATGTTGCCTAGGGTATGGAATTCAATCTAGGCCTTTGGAAATGTTTCTTTCGATATGAAGCCAACTGGCCCACATGGGACTTGGCTCTACAACTCATGCCTCATTAACAGCTAATGAGTAGAGTTCATTGCCAAATAACAGGGAAATTCCTGCTTTGGTTATTACAGGTTCAAGGTTATGGTATTGGTCTGGAGACTGCAACTGACTTGCAGAAAAGTGAAATGCACTCCACAGTAATAAAAATACAAACTGCATGTCATAAGACATCTTTAAGTGATTTTACCTGAAAGATTAATACCAATTGTGGTGAGATCGTTCACTTTTCAAATACTTCCACATAACCTCCTGCTCAGAATGAATTCCTCACCCCAAATTTGCTTTCAACAATTTCACTCACTGTATTGGGGAAGCCAAAGTAGGAGTAAATCTGTCTTTCTATGAATTGCCAACACTTGTTCCTGTTATCATGTGTTTGTTTTTACAGCATGAACAAATTTGGGTTTTAATCTCAGCTGTGAGCTGCAGAATTTGAGGCTCCTGACAAATAATTAGGGACATTCACTTTGGTGTAAGTGGCCATAAAGAAGAGGCTGGAAAAATTAAGTGAAGGCAAAGAGGCTGTACTTACCTCTGAAATGGGTTGATAAATAACCTCTGCTAGTAGAATAGCACTTGTCTGAAAATTACTTTGAAAAATCAGAGAAAAGAACTGTCCTGTCATCACCATGTAAGACCCAGGATGCACCCACACCTTGCCAAGACGGAAATAGACCCAGATGTCTCCCCTTCCCCTATCACTCAAATACCCTCTTCAGAGTCAACAACAATGCCTGATTCAACAATCTGTGCATCTCTGAAGGTCTTGTAGCTGCCAGTTAACCATATTTCAGAGCCCTGGTCATTTGTGGTATGTCTTGAGGATGCTAGCCAGCTGTTCTTTTTTTCCTCAGTTGTCCTATTCATTTCAAGTTTGGGGTAATTACATTTTTGAGTTCACAGTAAAAGTACAAATATGTAAGTGATAAACACTCTAAATCCTAATGCACATGACTCAGACACACACATGAATTTAAACAGAAAGGGAGCAGCTGCAGAACATCACTGTAGGACTATTGTTAGTCATTCCAGACTTTGCAAGGAAGAAAGGATGTTGTGTGCTGGTTGGAAGTATTAGAGTTGTTTGCAACTTTTATCTCAACTGTCTGTGTGTCCGTTGCATAAACAACAGCATGTCTGTTATCCTTGAAGTAACCCAGGGCTCACTGTGGAAGCTGTAAGATTATAAGTAAGCAGAGGGTTGCCCAAATGCTACTCACCTAAAAGCCACCTTCAGAATTTTTGTCCTACTAACATATTCTTTGTAGTCTTAATCTCTTATTATTTTTATGTAGGCCTCCTTAGACTTTTAGAAAAACAATTTTATCTATTTTAAAAGAAAACTTTAAAAAACGATTGCATGCCTGCTTAACTGCATTGTATGTTCTGGGCAGCTCGGCCTTGAGCCTACATTCCTGTTATAATCTCCTTGGCCCACAGCCCTGGGCTATGCTCATAATACTGTAGTTCCTACAACAATGCTTATAGAATGAGGTAAGCTTTTCTAACTTCAAGGAGCTTAGTACAGGAATAATTTTCTATACAAAATACCTAGAAGATTTAAAATATTAATTTTCAAACTTCATGTAAAGGGGATGAGAAAAAAATGCACATAGGACTTGAGGGACTTTAGACTTTGGCATTCTGCGTCATTTTTTTTTTTTAACAAAACAAGAAAATAAGTATTTCCTAAAGATAGGCCCTTGCAAAAATAGGTTATTTTAATCAAAAACATATTAGCCCTTGGAATTGCATGGTAGTCTCAGCCTCTTAAAAATGCTCGTGTCAATATACTCAATCAGATTCTCGCCAATGAAAAGAATTAAGAAGTGGAAAATGTAGGGCAGAAGCAGAAATAAAAGTGACTTTATGAAATTACTTCTGCCTTCACTGTTTGTGCCCAGATTTGAAGAGCATTTACTATTTACTTTGCTAAAAATTTTCCAAGTATCATCAAACTGAGAACTTGGGGCATCTTGTCTGGTTTTGGGTAGAGAGTAATTACCATCTGCACCCTACAAATGTGGGCAAGCTTGCACTGAAATAAACCATCCAAATCCATGAGGAACATCAAAATTGTAGACACAAGGAGCAAAGCAGAAAATTGTAGTATGACAAAATAGTTACATTTAATTATGTAAAATTACATAGAATTTTAGTCTTCTTTAGAGGTGCTTTATTTAAACTTACATATAAAGGCACATGTTTGCTTAATGCAACTTTTATTTCAAGTTGTGAAGGTGACAGAACATTTATTAAGTTTAAAATCCAAGCAGGTTGCAATTTTATAAAGTTTTAGGACCACTATTTGAGATGGTGAGGCCAACTTGATCTCCTTTTCTCACATCAAATCTCACATGTACCCCTAACTGAAAACTGTTGCTCTCTGCCATAGTATAGTCATTTTAGGTTCCAGTGTCTATTCAAAACTTTCTCTTCTAGGGAGCATTCCAAGAGATGATGTCCTATGACAGCCCTTAGTTGCCCTTATAGCTGGGTCTCCCCAGATAAGCTACAATAGTGACCCAACAGTATTTCAGCAGTAGGAGAGGCATTCTGGCCAGCTCATTGTCCAATTAGAAGACTGAAAAATCACTACTGACTTCTGATTACAACAGGAAGCCAACAAGCATCATCACGCCTATTATTTACCCTGACCTTATAGCCCCTTACAGAATTAACAAATATTGAAAGCATCTGTCTATCTTCCATAAAACTTCCTTCTACCCTAAATACAGGAAATTGATCGAACCAGGGACTGGGGGCTCAAGACTTCCACAGTTTCAAAATGTGATCAGATTCCTCTGATCTGGGAGATTGAAAGGAAGGAAGCAGGGCCTCCCTGGTGGCGCAAGGGATTAAGTCTCAGCCCTATGAAGCTGTCCTCAGCCACTGCAGCATGAGTTCGATCGCCAACCAGGGAGCTAAACCACATATGGTGCAACAGACCTCTCCTGTCTCACCCGCTACCCCCCTTAGCAGTGTATTTCAGTAGATCTGCCTGTTCTGCTCCCCACTCTGTCTCTAGTAAATCCTCTCACTCCCCCACACCTCTGGCATAGAACCTGCTCTTGTGTGCATAAATAAATCTTTCAAAAAAAAGAGAAAGAGAGGAAATAACCAAAGAGCATAAAAGAAAGATTGAATTAGTCATCACAGAGGAGAAATAAGGTGTCAGTTTCCTAATGCTGTATCAGACCCTTGAGAGACTGCCAGTTCCAGTCCCTGCCTATCCTTGCAATTCATCATTTCTCCTCTTTCTTAAGCTACAGTCAAAGGCTCAGCTCAGAGACAGCCTAGGACACTGATGTTATGCCTAAATAGTGATACAATAAATAAATGAACTTTCATTGTGCATCTTTCATTTTCTACAGAAGGTGATGTCTGTTCCTTGGATCTGCTCTCTAGTTCTCTGCCATTCAGGTTTTCTTTCACTTGGACTCTGCTTCCTCTTCTAGTCTCTTTCCAATCCACAGCATGTGATCTCTGTGTGCAAAGTTGGCAAGTAGAGAATCAAAAATTTGGGAACTTGCCAGTCCCTCTGTCTTTGTGTTACTCCCAAGCCTTGGTGCAACAGAGGCTCCGTTTTCCCAAACTTCACTTGCCAATTCTGTCATTAGCTGCTAGCATCTGCATGACCACCTGAGAAATTTGGCTGAAGCAGAGAGTAAAAGTATTATTTCTTGCGGGGTGAGTGCTCCAAATTGATCACAGTGAGAGCAGCACCAGACAGGACTACCTGAAAGGAACCACCTGATCCCCACCCCCAGGGACTCCTCTGCTATACAAAGTCCTCTAGAGGAGAACATGTCCATTCATACTGATATCGGGCAAAAAAGGAGCTTTAAAATTGCCAAAGGCAGTGCCCAAATTGCTTACCGGTCACTATATTGGTTCTGCATCCATGCGCACAATTGTAAGACTACTCAGACTTAGGGAACAATAACAATGGGATTTATTTAACAAGCAGGAAAAAAGCAAAGAATTACTAAAGTCAACATATGGCCATTTACCTTACTTAAAGCAATGTCCAATCCGTTAAGTCCCAGAAAAGTAACAAAGGTGGCATCTTCCCGCCACTGCTGATGTGGAGCTCCTCTTCCAAACAATAGGCTACGTTTCCACAATGGTGTCTTCCTGCTTCTGCAGACGCGCAACAATCAGACTGTAGGCCAGGTTCCAACTCGAGGACGACAGAGAACACAACTGGAGACGCTCCCGGAACTGCCATGGTGCCCCAGCACAGCACCAGGCCAACAACACTACAAACAGCAACTACAGTGGCCAGATGGCCCAACAGACTGCACTCATGCATTTTAGGAAGGCGCCCACTTCAGGCCTCTGCCTTCTTCCTTTGGCTGCTGTAAAGACAAAACTGGGAGAGTTTCCGTCACTCTGCTACTTGCAAAGCCTCCAAAGTCGCTGGCCCCAAAGTCACTGACGATTCAAAACCATTTCTTCTTTTCCTACATCATGGCGACTACTTTCTCTATTCCTTCAGCATGGCAACCACCTCTTCCATTCCTACATCATGGCGACTGTTTCTTTTCCTACATCATGGTGATTAAATCTCCTTCTCCTTCAGTCCCTTTTATTTTTCATCAGAAACCCCACCCAAAATGCAAACTTAGTGCTTTACCTGGGGCTATTCATTCTCAACAGCAAACCCCCTCCAGGGGGCATGACCTTTACAGGACTTTGGACTCAGCCCAGTTACAATACTTCATTTTAACCTTCACCTACTACATTGGTACTTAGGTTACTCCAGATGAAGTATCTCACTGAATAAGAAATAATAACTACAACATTAATAACAACTCCTTCAGAAAGAGGGCCCTGTCAAGTGCACCATAGCAGAGATGCCACCTCCCAGCCCTCCATGAGCAATACGCCCACATACCCTGTCCCAACTGTGCCCCGGAGGGGACATGTGCCCAATTGGGCCAATTATATGCCCAAGAGCCTGGAATTAGAATTAACAAATATTGACTTTATTAATCATGTGTAGTCAAGCCAGAATGTCAGGTAGAGACGGTCATTTTAGGTAGAGTGAATTGAGAAGGTCAGAGAGAGAAAAGAATGAACATGGTATGTAACAGAATGGAGAGGAGAAAAGAGGACCGAGAAGAGAGGGAAAGAATGGTGGGGAGATTTTCTAAAAATACTGTATGTTAATTTCCTAATCCTTATTTGTCCTGAAGCGCTTCCTGCAATTTGCTTCTAAAAAATAAATTCCACTTGCATAATCCAATATCCAGAGATCCAGTAGATCTCTGGTTATTACAGTGCAATGCACAAATACCAGAGGATTTCTGGAAACAAAAAGTGGAACTCTAAGCAATCTGTGAACATAAGGCTCATAGTTTTAGTCATAGCTGATAAAGAATTCTAAAGATCACTTTATATTTACTAACTTATTTTCTTCCATTTAAATTATTATGACTTCCTGTAACAGGAGTGCCAAACATGGTACAATCTTTAATTAAACTATTTTATGCATGTGATGAATAATGTGGAATTTCTTCCTGCTGAGACTGGCAGGTGAAAGGTATAAACAAATCATGACAATGGCACATGTGCCGTTTACAATAGAGACACAGGCTGATGTGACACTATCTTATTTAATTTTCACCTACTCCAAAGAGAGTTATAAGAACTGATATGTTGCAAAAACAATCACACAAGACAGGTAATTGTTAATTTCAGGAATTTGCGCTTGAAGCCTGAGGCAGTAAAGTGTTGTTCTCTAGACACCTGACCGCCTCTGTCCTCCATGTCCTACTGTGTCTTATCATGGCCCATCAATGTTTTAACAATCAGGCACAAGAAAAGAGCAGGTTATTTGTAAATTCACCTGAGATGCCAGCTTACTTTAGAGAAGATCCCTGGGCAGCATTCTTTTCATTCTGAGGCAAAATTTCCCCTGACAAGTTTTCAAAAGAAATGTTAAGAGCCTCAAGTCAAGCCAGTCATTCAACAAAGAAAAGTTTACTTCCTCTCCTTCCTGAGATGACATTAGAATAATAAAGAAAAAATAATTTAAACATAGGATTCAATGATAAGAAAGATAGAAGAGAGGAGTCAGCACATTATCGGGAGAATAAAGTAAGTGAGAGAAACTTAACCTAGAGAAGAAGCCCCAGGCCAGGAGAGCAAGGGCATGGAGGAGGGAACCATCACTGGAACAGGCCCCAAGGCCCTCCTGTGGCACACAGCCAGTTGAGATGGGCAGGATTCCCTTGCCTTGCCCTGAGGAAAGCCAGGTATCTACCTGCCCCATGGAAAGCAGAAGTTTATCCTCTAGAAAAGTTGAGAGGAAAAGCATTTGGCATCAAGAAAATCTGTTCAGAGCAAAAATGAAAAAATGCACCATGTTGAAAACATGGAAATTAGTGCTATATACAGACCCTAGATCCAGATGGCACTTAATGAACTAGGCTGCTACACTTTAGACAGGATATAAGAACATTTTCTTGGGAAAACGCCCAGAGGAAATCTTTTATGTACCAACAATGTTGGGGAACTCTAAAAGTGGTGATTTCTTTGCCCAGTTATTCAGAAAAGAAGGCTTCTCGCATCACACACATTCATCCACAGAGCTCCAAGTTTTAAAGGATAATAATTTATTGAGGTGATATTCATATAACATAAAATAAATAATTTTTAAAACAAGCAATTCAGTGATATTCAGTATATTAGTAATACTACGCAACCATCACCTCCATCTATTTCTAAACAATTCCATCACTTCAAAGTAAAACTTCTTGCCCATTAAGAATAGTTCTCTTGCAACCATCCATCTGCATTCTTTCTTATGAAATTATCTGTTCTGGATTTTCCCCATAAACGGAACCATACAATATGTGGCTTTTGTGTCTGTTTTCTCTCAATGTATTTTTAGAGTTTCATTCACATTGCAGCAAGTAACAAGATTTCATTTTTTTTATTGAGCTTGTTCTTTTGAGTCAGTATCAGTTTATATTGTTGTTTCCAAGTGTAGGGCCCCCCAGTTCAGGCACCATGGCCATAGTGCTCCCACACCAAAAAAGCCCACAGTGTAGCACCATAGACCCCATGCTCCCTGCCTTCTTTGTCTCTCCCTCCCATATCCTCCTCCTCCTCTTATTGTCCACATGCCACAGTAAGCTTTCAAGGGTTAGTTTTTTAGTTGGGCTTCATCTGATCATTTTTTGTTTTTCTGTATTCCACATATAAGTGATACAATCCAGTATTTGTCTTTCTCCTTCTGGCTGATTTTGAGTGCAATATTTGTTCCAGTTCCATACACGTTGCCATGAATGTCAAGAGTTTATCTTTTTTGATAGCTGAGTAGTATTCCTCGTGTATAAATACTTTATTTTATTGATTCATTCATCTGTTTTGTACATTTAGGATGTTTGTATATCTTGGCTATAGTAAACAGTGCTGCAATGAACATGGGAGTGCAAGTTTCCTTTAGAATTAGTGTTTTTGTGTTCTTTAGGTAGATACCTAAGAGTACAATTGCTGGGTCATATGGCAGATCCATTTGTAGTCTTTTGAGAAACTTACATACTGTTTTCCATAAAGGTTGGGGCAGTTTTCTTCCCACCAAGAGTGTAGTAGTATTCTTTTTTCTCCACATCCTCAACAGAACTTATTGTTTTTGATTTTTTTATATGGGCCATTCTCACAGGTGTGAGGTGGTGTCTCACTGTAGTTTTGATTTGCATTTCTCTGCCGATAGGTGATAATGGACATTTTCACATGTGCCTGTTGACCATGTGTATGTCTTCTTTGGAGAAGTGCCTATTCTTCTGTCCATTTCTTAATTGGGTTATTTGTTTTCTTTTTGTAGACATTTTTAAGTTCTTTGTAAATCTTTGTTTTCAGTCCTTTGTCAGATGTATGGTATGCAAATACATATTTCCCATTCAGTGGGATATCTTGTTTTCTCTCGTTTCTTTTGTTGTGCAGAAGCTTTTTAGTTTTATGTAGTTTTATGTAGTCCCACTTGTTTATGTTCTGCTTTATTTTCCTTACTGTCAGAGATGAATCCCCAAGGAAGATCCTGAAGCATATGTTACGAAGTGTTTTGCTTATGTTTTCCTATATATGTTTTATGGTTTGAGGTCTTACAAGACTTCATTTTTATGATTAAGTAAAATGCCATCATATGAATATATTACAATCCAAGTCAGCTTTCGATGACTTAGTCTTGAATATAAATAATTGGTAATCACTGTACATAGACAAAAGAGAAACCAAAATAAACAGGAAAATGTAAACAATTCAGAGATCACAATAAAACTTCTAAATGAGCAACAGCTCTAATAAATAACCTGATAGATTAAAACACATACATGTGCATACATATACATACACATATGTGATTCATGTTTGTGAGTGTGTGTACATATACATACACAAATGGCAACCTTAAAATAAGAGGATGTTGTGAGGAAGGAACAAAGGTTAAAAAGAAAGTGGTCAGAATAAAAATAATATATTGGAGATAAAACTAAGAAAGTATTCAAAGAAGTCTGACGGAGACAAATTGTGAGAGAAAAAAATTAGAAAGGTAACTGTGAGAAGAAATTTCACTAATGCTTTAACTATTCTGAGACTAAAGTGTTTCTTAATCTAAAATTTTACACTCAGCCTAATTATTTGTTAAGGGTTAGAGTAAGGTCATTTTCTGACATGAGGGTATCATAAAATTAGCTTCACATGAAGATGTTCTAGGACTCTTCTGGAGAATGTGCTCCAACAAAATGAAGGATGAATAAAGCCCGGGTCCAGGAAATAGCAGATATAAGCTGCTGGCAAGCAGCACAGATCTCCAGCGTGGCCACTGTGCCCCAGGCTGAGTGTGTGACCAGTCCAGAGATCAGCAGGAAGACTGAGCACTCCCAGAGAATCACGGCTAATACAGGGTATAGATATTCTCCTACAAATTTCCACCAGCAGCACACGTAGCCATTAAAAGTCCAGGCTTGCCAAACAAATAAACAAACAACAACAACAAAAAAAGATCTACATTTTTCCATTGGTTTCATAAACAGTAAGTTAGTAGTTCAACAGGTATCTACCTGCTATCCACTATGCCATGGAATAGCAGGGGTTCCTCATGCTGCTGATTCTCTGTTTGCCACCCTATATTCATTCTCAACTGTCTCTTGCTCTGCTGTTTCTTGAAAGGATGAATTCCAAGGACTGCAGGACAGTCTACTTTGGCTCCTGGGCTTGTGATTGCATTTTACAATAGGTAGGCAGGGGGAGAGGCCAAGATATGTAGGACACCCTTCTCTGCCCCAAACAGAGGCACTTCCGCAGCTGTTCTGTTTCTCTGTGGCCACATCTCTGGCCTGGCAGGCCCTCTTCCATGGCTACAGCTCTAGACAGACTCTAAGACCACCCTTTCCCCTTGTTTTTTCAGGTTAGGGCTGCTGCTGACGTCCCACAGTTGCCAGTTCCTAGATGTTTTACTCTTACTTCCCAGTTTCTCGCATCTGCCCAAATCTTTGTTAAACCACCGGTTAAACTCAATTCAATTTAGTTCTTAGGTCAATCAGACAAACACAAAGCTTATATAGTACTGGTGCTTAGGGACCAAGTTTTAAAGAATAGGAAGGTTTTAAGATGCTTATACTCACTAACAGTTCAAAATGTATATTCAGTACTATATTATTTTGTATCATAAACATGCTAAAAAATAAATTCTTTTATTACATGGTCTTCTCTCTAACACTGCTGATAGGTTCTCTATTCCTATGCAAGAAAATCAGAATAATAGTTGTAATCATAAGCAATAATAGTTGTAATCATAATATACATATAATTTTGTATCCTGATTTTTCCACTTAAAAGTATATAATGAGCATGTTTCCATGTTACTACATAATTTTCATAATCATTACTTGCAAATTCTACATTGTATCTAATCATATGAATGTACCATAAATCACAAACCGCTGCTGTTCCATTTTCTCCTAGGCAATTTTCCCATAATCTATATGAAAATTGTTACTGTGCACATGACACCATCAAATGAATCTTATAAACATGAGGTCTTTCCATAGAAGACTAAGCCACATTGGGATGTAAAGTATACTTGCTGGAGGACCTAACAAGTCAGTCAGTGGTCTAGCTGCCCTGTGGGGAAGCTGAAGCTTAAAGAAGAGAGTTGGGGGTCCAGACAGACTGGTAACAATGCCTGCACCCCAGAGATGAACAGAGGTTCTAAGAACAACAAGCAGTTTTTTTCACCAAGTAGCCATGAGATGCTGGAAACACACAGCACACACTATCTTATCGACGGGGGTGTGAGATTTCCTGCTTCCAAGGAGAACGCACAACAACGCCACTGCTCCAGAAGCCCAAGGAAGAAAAGCATCAACTGCATCCACAACAATACCTAGTCTCATGGGGTCTCCCAGGTGAGCTCCAGGACAGTGGGTGCCAGCTGGTGACAGCACCTATGGCAGCAACTTTTCTGCAGGGAGCTGAGCCAGAGAAGTAGGTGCATGGAGCACACATGTTTTCAAATGGCTGTTCAAAAGCAATCATCTAGCAATTCCCAGAAATAATTTGGAAAATGCTTGTGAGGCTGTCGGGTAGTTGGGACAAATTTTTAAAAAAATACTGCTTGTTTCTATTAATGGCTTTAATGTTTCCTCTGGGGTAGGGCACAGTAGGAAAGATGAATTGCACTTTATAGTTTCTATGTTAGGTGGAAGTTTCGAAAACATTCACGACAGTGTTTTCACTCCTCTGAAATACTTCACATAAAAGCTGAAATAAGGGTGAAGGTAAATGTATGCTTTAATGGGAGGACAAAAAAAAAATGGGGAATTTATACAAAGTATTCTTAAAGAAAAATTTTTTCTTAGACTGACAATAGGCATATTACGATTTTTTGAAAGAGAAGACTTGCAAGGGCTGTTATTTGGCTATCTGGGTAAGTTAAGCAGCAGTTTTCAAGTCTCATGGCTTCAGTAAAAAACACACTTTATGAATAAATATGCAGGTAGTAAATTTTCTAAGACAAACGCTGTGGAATGGCTTGTGTTCCTGACCTAAGAAGGTTGAAGGTTGATAGGATTCAACTTTCAGGTTGGAAGCCTGAGCGTTTTTTTTTTGTTTGTTTTGTTTTTTTTAATGGCTAACACACCTGGCATTAACTCAGCATCTTCAGCTACTTTGTATGTATTAAAACAGAAAAACAAAATAGAACAATAAAATCAAGCATGATACATAAACTAATTCCAAAGGTAGAGGGTTTTCCCTTAGTATATTTTATTGGGGGCTTTTTTATTCCAAATTAAATGTGTTACAATATATTAGACTGATTGAGTTAGCATGCTTTTGGTTGCAAGGAGCAAAATGACAGCTTATTGGGAGGATCCAGGGTAATTCTTCACAGAATGAAAGAAGAATGGAATAGTCAAGGTTGCATGTGGCAGCAGTGGAGTAGCCTTGGGGGGTGACTGGCTTCTAGAGTGTGGGACCTCTTGGGACTCAGTCCATCTTGCACTTCACTTCCCTCAGTACATGGACTCTGTTACTTTTCAGATAAAGATGGTCTTTCTCCATAGGGAAGGTAACCCTGGGTACCTCCAGAATAGTATCTTCACGGATGTATTTGACTGGAAAAATCCTGAAATAGGATTCTGATTGGCCCAATTTTGGTCACCTTCCGCGTCCTTGACTAAACATGTAGCCAAGGAGAAGGTAGCCTACCCCGGCCCAGCCACAAGTCTATAGACACCACCAACCACAAGAGGGAACACAGATGGCCACTGAGAGGATAACTTTGAGCCAGTCTACTCTCCGTTTGTGACTATAGAACGATTCAATCAAACCCCGATTAAAGTTTTGAATGATCATTCTAGCTGTTCATTTGCACATACACTTGAATGTACAATATTGTCACAGGACCACCAAAAATTAGATGGTTTTGAAACCTATCTGAAGACACAGGTCTAAAAATACAGAAACAGTGTTCCTCTCCTGAGGATGTCTGATGTTTAGCCTTACGTGAAGAACTGCTCTGTTCCTGAAACCCCTTCAGAAATAAAATAGATCGATATCTCTAGTAGTGTATCAACTGGTAAAAAATAACAATTACCGAAATATGACTTTAAATGTTCCCTCTACCCACACAGGGCTCTACCTCAGTTCATCTTAGGTTCATGTATGGTTCAAGCACAGGGTTGCATTCCTGTTCATTTGTTTGTTTAGCCACATATTGTGCCTTTTGTAGACCAGGCACTGCTCTAATATGTGCCAAAATAGAAACAAAAAGAGACCAAAACCCTTTGCCTTTGTGGAACCAGTAAAACACTGTTGATGTAGGAAAAAAATAAATAAAAGGTGGTAGATGCTCCAAATGATCAAGAATACATTTTGAAATAATTATTTTAGTTCTTTATATTTAGCCACTGTAGTTTATGGAAATACACAGCAAATAAAATACTACGATCACCAAGTAGGCCTCAGCAAGAAACTGAGACCCGGGGCCTCCCCGGTGGCACAGCGGTTGAGCGCTGCGCTGTGGAGCTGTCAGCGGCGGCGACGCGAGTTCGATGCCCGGCCGGGGAGAGTCCCACATGGTGCGGCAGACCTCTCCTGCCTCGCCCGCTGCTCCCCTCAGCAGTGTACTTCTGATCTGCCTGTTCTGCTCCTGCTCTGTCTCTGGTGAACCCTCTCGCCGCCCCACGCCTCTGGCCTGTACCCCAGCTTGTATGTATAAATTTAAAAAAAAAAAAAAAATATATATATATATATATATATATATATATAAAGGAAACTGAGACCCTTCCATTTAGTAAATCAAGACCTTAGAAATTTATAATTTTTTTTCAAATTTTGGAATAAGATAGCTTAATAACAAAGACCTTTGCTTATCAATATTATGGATAAATGATTTGGTTTTGCTCAAATTTCCTCTCTTCTAACAGTCAATGACAGTCACTGCAGGCACAATTACCAAGTCGATTTCATTTGTTATCATGATTACATAACAATGGAACTCCACCCTCACATGGCACAAACATAAAAGGGAAAACTTTCATTGTTATGAAATAACACGTTTTCAATTTTACAGTTGCATTTTCCCATTTGCACCTTCCTTCTTTTTGTTTTCATTTTTCTTGTGCTTCTTCCTCCTTTATTCTTGCATTCTTGTATTTTTAATTTTCTTATAAAGATTTAAAGTCTGCATTTATACTTCTGAATTAAAATCTTGAAGCATACCAATGATCTTTTTTCTAGATATTTTGTAATTATTTTACATTTCTTCCTTGGTCCCATAATTATTTACTTAGCTGGATGTTTCTTTTTCATTATTTCTAAGTAATTGGAATATTTGTTATTAATTTGGGATGTGGTCAAAAGACATGCTACCTTTTAATATTCTTTGTGGAATTTATTGTTGCTTTTCTTTGAGTCTTGGTATGTGATCAATATTTTAAACACTTGTGTCTATTTTAAAGAATGATATTCTCTCCTAATAAACAAAATTTTAAATATACTTCTATTGAACCAATGCTGTTGCTTACTCTTGTCTGTTATCAAATTGAAAGTGGGGTGACAAGGTCATGTACAATTGTTCTCGCCATACGTTCTGTATTTACAAGTTTTTGCTTACGTTTTAATACTATGCATTTAGAACATAAAGGAATTGTGATACATTTACTTTGATGCATTCCTTTTATCAAATATGGAACATTTGCTTCAAACAAAAAGCACATTTAAGAGATTAATTAGATTATATCTTATTTAACTTGTATACATTTTTACTTGCAGCCCTTTCCACCTAGGATATCCCCAATCTTTTTTTTTTTTAAAGATTTATTTATTTATGCATACAAGCTGGGGTACAGGCCAGAAGCATGGGGCGGCAAGAGGGTCCACCAGAGACAGAGTGGGGAGCAGAACAGTTAGAACGACGAAACTAAGCTGCTGAGGGGAGCAGCGGGCGAGGCAGGAGAGGTCTGCTGCACCATGTGGGATTCTCCTCGGCCGGGCGTCGAACTCGCGTTGCTACTGCCAATAGCTCCACAGTGCAGCGCTTAACCTCTGCGCCACCAGGGAGGCCCCCCATTCTTGTTCCTTTTATTTTCCTGGCAAATACCTTTAATCACAACATTCAAGAAGGTAACAGGTATTAATTAGGGATTCTAAATCTTTGCCCATGCATGAATATTTTCTCTTCTTTTCCAAACTAGATGACTTAAGGGTGCACATCAGAGAATCCAAACCTCACATCTCTCTACAAATTCCAACTTGACGGCAGTTTTGAGGACATTTTCCTCAACCCAGTCAAATATTTCTGCTAAAGGTAGTAAGCACTGTGTGCACAGTAGGTTAACACTTCCAAGCTATAATCTGGGTATACTAGAAACAGGTAAAAGTTTGAGAAACAGACTTCTAGAATGTAGTGTCAGACAAGATTGAGGCTAAGCAAATTCTGTCTTGTAACCTCTCGTTCTATTCTGAGGTACGTGACCGGCCTGGGTCAGAGCCATGTCTGTCTGTGGCTGGTGCTGGATAGCACTGGGATTGGCAGTCCTCCCAGAGCAGCATGTGCAGGGTTGGGGAGTTCTCTAAACAAAGGGCAAAGTTGTCACTAGAAGGTGGGCGCAGAGGTGCCAGCCAGCCAGAAACCACTGTGTTAATGTGCATTAAACTCAAGGGATGACACTGAAGTAATTTTCTGGGTTCTGAAACTCATTTCTTTTTCTAATGTAGACTGGTCCGCTTCTGTAGCTTAGATGATATCTATCAGTTGTATGAAACATGGGTTATGTTCCTAAAGGTACTGGGCTGGGAGTAGTGGGGGATTTTAACTTCAGTGCTCATTTAACAATCCTTGTCTCATTTCACACATGGAACATTAGTTCCGTGTAAGAAATATATTTAAGATAATGCCTGGATGTAGAAATACATCATGGACCATACATCTGTAAGACTGAGCTTAGTTGTTTTTTTTTTTTTTTTAGATTTATTTATTTATGTATACAAGCTGGGGTGTATGCCAGAGGTGTGGGGGTGTGGTGAGAGGAGTCACCAGAGACAGAGTGGGGAGCAGACCAGGCAGACTGACTGAAATACACTGCTGAGGGGAGCAGCGGGCAGACAAGGCAGGAGAGGTCTGCTGCGCCATGTGGGAAGCTCCCTGGCCTGGATCTAACTTGTGCTGCAGTGGCTGCTGATAGCTTCATAGTGCTGCAACTTAACTCCTTCGCCACCAGGAAGGCCCTGAGACTGAGCTTACTTTTAACTGCGACTCATTAGTTTTAAGAAAAGGGAGTACTTACTGGCAGGTACCAGTTTAACCAGAAGGGGAAATGCTTTCAAATTCAGGCTCTGTACATGGGCCCTCCACAGCTGACCTCAGGCTCACAATGGCAAAAACACAGCTAGAAAAATAACTAAGGAAAAATTCATTTAATACCAAATGAATAGGAAAAAAATAATATTGAAAAGATACTGCTAATATTACTTAAAGCAAGTAACACCAACTAGACTTATAAATAGTATCAATTAAATAAGTAAGTGCAGGGCCTCCCTGGTGTTGTAGGCTTATGTCTCAAGATCTATTACACTATCATCATTGGCTGCAGCCTGAGTTCGATCCCCAGCCGGGGAGCTGACCCACATTGTGCAGCAGACCTCTCCTGTCTTGTCCACTGCTCCCCTCAGCAGTGTATTTCAGTAGAGCCGCCTGTTCTGCTCCCTACTCTGTCTCTGGTGAACCCTCTCAACCCCCACCCCCGGGACCTCTGGCCTATACCCCTCTTCTTCTATGTATAAATAAATAAATCTTAAAAGAAAAAGGAAGCTCAACTAAATGCATATGTTCAAATAGAAACCATTATTTGAGTGTTGACTAGTCACACTTCCTATTCTGCTGGACTGACCAGTATGTGCCCAGCTATCTGCAAGAAGCCTAGAGCTAGAGCCTTCAGTGGAGGGCGAAAACTAAGCCAAGGTCCACAATGAATTTTGGTATCTTAAACTCAAAATGTTCTGTGCCATAAGCTTCCTGGATTCCCTAAATCTTTTCTGAACTTGTTAAGACTATATCTTTCCTCATCTTATACTATACAGGTATTTTTTAAACCAAGAAATTGCCCCTAACAAATGATTTAGTTCTTTACTTCAGTCTTAACTATCTAGAATCTGTGGTAAGTGCCTTTATTTCCCTCCATGTTTTTGCCAATCTATAAATGCTCTTTTTGTATCTTCCTTTGTATTTTACTTGATAAAAAGGAACAACTTTTCAAAATGCAGTTTTAAAGTAAATTTGTAATCACATTATTTGTAAATGTAATCATATATCTGTAATCATAAGCAAATGTTCATTTTGTCAATGTTTATAGAGGAATGAAAACACTGTGACTCTGATTTGTTTTGGATTTTGTTTGTTTGTTTGTTTTTTGGTGGGGGCCAAGGAGGAGGGGGAATCTTTCTGCTCTTGGACCTGATGAGAAGAAGAAACTGTCAGAATCTATGAGAGGGGAGGCAGGTCCAATAGCATCATCTCAGAGCGAAGGCCCCAGCTGAGGGCCAGCTCTGAGAAAGGGAACAAGAGGCAGAGGCAGAGGAAGAAATAACTAGAGCCCTGGCAATGTACCCAACAGGAGGCTTCTTCCTATAGGTCTTTCGTTGTTGCTCGATACCATTTTGCTTTTTAATCACATAGAATATAAAGAACTCATGGGAAAAAAATATTTGATTTGCAACATCATAGCCAAAACAACGAAGGAAAAAGACAGATTCATGCTTTCTACCTCCCAAAATGAGCAAAAGAGGCAGGAAGGATGACCCTGCCCCATAACTCTGGAGAAAGAGTGACTAGGTGAACAGGACACCTTGTTGAGACAAGAGAAAAGAACAGGGGGAAATATTCCAGAAGTTTTACCTACATACAACAATGTCAGCCATAAAAAATTAAACAAAATACAATAAAGTTGAGAAATCAACATCTAAATATATTGTTTTAACTCAGATTTAATTAACTCTGTGACAAGAAATCTTACTACTAAAAAAGAAAAGAGGCACACAACATGAAGATAATCTAATTGTACTTTATTGACTATTATCCCATACCCAGTATTTACAGATATAATTAAATGAAATTTATAAGACTATGATGTGGTACATTTTAAAGTTAATTGAAACACTGGAAATCAATTCATATGTAAATACAATAACTCATAATTTCCCAGCCAATATTCGAGATGGTTCACTTCATAAAAACGCTTTTCAAGAAGAGATAAGTCTGAGGAAATATAAAAAATTCAGAAAAATATTTCCATGTCTAGTCATAATCTTCCAGTTTTTCTGTAAAAGAAATCAATAACAATTATAGACAGTCTCAATTGTACAAGTTCAATGTCATATTTAACTTTGAACATATAAGGGATATTCTTTTATATTTTCATAAGAGGTTTATGTTTTTTTTTTAATGTTTAGGAAGAAAACATCCAAATTTAAAACCAGTATATAAATATTACTTTTAAAATAGCCACAAGGTATATGGTCATCACTACGGCCATGGCTGCATTATGGCTGGCCCACGGATGGAAAAAAGATGGACAATAAAAAAGATAGACAATCAGCTCTGAGTACGATTTATCGTAGAAACAAGTTACTTTGACAGACATTTAAGAGAATTCAGAAATGTGCTGTCTACTTTTGCATGTTTAAGATATCTCTGATTTTAACTGATCTAGCATTACTACCCACACACAGAATTCAAGAATTAGAGTATTTTTTAACTTTAAAAAGTATGGATTGTGTATAGGGTCTCTCATGTTCTCTAAAAGACATGGTTCTCAAAATTTATTAGTATTTTTAGACAACCTAGTGTACAATGCAAATCACTTAATCTCCTATGCATTTTGAACCATTTCAAAAATGCCAAAGACAAAATAAATCCATGATAGTAACTTCTATTTTAAAATCCTGAAAACTAACTTAAAAGTTTCCAGTGGTATTCATTTCTTCTAGAACAGCAGTGCTGAATGGGTAGCTAAGCATGACTTTGAAAATCATAACGAATAAATATCACTCATTAACCACAATTGTAAAGCATACATTTGCCAAAAAAGTTCTGAAAATTGTGGGTTATAATTTTTAAGTAAAAATTTCCCGTATTTATAAGAAATATGCTTCCTATTCAACTTTCCTATTTTCCAGATAATATAAGGCAAATTTCAGAATGTTATGCAGTTTAAATCATTGGAGTCCAAACTAAAGGTGCCTGAAGGGCTATTTTTTAATAACAGAAATAACCTGTACTCACATACAATTCAAATAGCTGGAAAATACATTGAAATGAAGGTAAAAGTTGAAACAACAGGGTAAGGTGTATTTGTAATCAAACCACAGCAGAGAGCACCTACATCTAGTGGTTATTAAATATCAACATAAGCACCATTTGTTTTATAGAAGCTACACAACACATATACTTGATATATGAAAACATACTGATAGAAATTTTCATGTTTTCTGAAGAGCACATTATGTTTTAGAAGTTGCCATTTACCAAAACACAATATACTGGTGATGATTGCTCTTCAGGCAGCACCACATTAACATTAGGAATGCATGCCAGCTCTCTCAAAATGCAAGGGTGCTTACCTATGTGGTCAATAGTTAATCATTTTTCTTAGTGCATCATAACACTTCCACTTGTCTGGGATGTAGAATGGTTCAAATATGTGAGGAAATGGTGTGTCATACCCACATACTCTTGATATAGGAGCTTCGAGGTTCAGGAAACATTCTTCCTGCAGAGAAGAACACAGATGGTCAACTTTAAATACATTTTTTTTTTTTTTAATTCACAGAGATGAAAGATTTCAACATAAAATATAATTGCATCGAAAAGCATTAAAATAATTAACTACATTGTAATGTGTGTGTGGCGTGGGGGGAAGCAGATTTTTCAAAAAGCAGAAAACAGCATGCTTGGCAAGATTTCAAGTTAAGATGTTTCATATGTGAGTATGTATTTTATGCCTATATAATTGTTGTGTAAGTCAAACTGGGAGATCACATCAAATACGCTGTTCTGCAAATATAAATGTAAAGCATGACAAAATCATAACAAAACGTTCACATTATCTTCTGCAACTTGAAATTAGTAACAGGATAAGTTGTATATGCAATAAACATGTATTACTTTCTTCATAAATGTTTGTAGTTATTCCATGTACCCAGACTGAACTTCAACAAATTACTGAAACCGTGTCCTGATCTCTTTTATGACCAGTTTTTTGTAGGTCCCTGGCCATTAGCACTCCAAGCCCACTGATCTTTGCCTAATGATGTGCAAGTCTCTCAGCTATCAAATTAGGAGTCACCTCTACTAGGAAGTCTTCCTTGGTGGGGCATCCCCAATCCTGCACCACCAATGAAGAGAGGACTTTTGTTCTGTGCTCTCATAGCACTGAGCTCAGCACAATCCACAACAGTTGCCAAATGATCTGTCTCCTGTGAGAGGGTATGGATTTCATGAGGCTAGAGATCTGGTTTTAAAATGCTAAATTCAACCATCGAACCTGATAGGAACTTATCTTTAGAAAAACAAAACGCTATTCAGGCGACAAATTCAAGTTTGGAAATAAATTTTTTAGAGAGTGAAAAAGAAATCTAAAAAGAGAGAGGGATGTTGATTAAACTATCCTTAGAAAAATGATATTAATTTTACCATTCACAGTTAGTAATTGAAATAAGACCTTTGGTATTTTTGTATTCACTTTCTTCATTGCCTTACTTTATAAAAGATTTGAGGAGGTCCACCATTTCTTATATATTTTACTGTATTGTATTTTAAAGTTTTCAATTGAGCAGAAACATTTACATGAAGAAATCTTGATGCCTGATACAAAATTCCTGTCCTCTGTGCATTTTCCTCCAGTGACAAGTGTGCCGGGGCAAAAAGGGTACGGGAACAGACAAATTAGCTCCAAAGAGAAACAGCTGACCATTTATAGGCCTCCCACTGTCTCCTCAAACCACAATGACTTATATTATCAAACACCAAATAAGTGTTGACTTTTCCTGGCAACAGGAAATCTTCATTAACAACTTTAGAACTTTGCATAAAAAAAAGATTTAAAGAGTCACCTAAGAAATTCCACTACTAATAAATTCAAGAGATGACAGATTGGGTGGATTGTCACTTGATTGCAACAAGTAATTTTAAAGGGATTTAAACAGCCAAGTTGGGATTAACTTGGTTTTATTACTTTAGTTGACACGGGATGTTTTTCCATCTTCCCTGAATATTGCATTCTTTGTAAACTAACTATCCATGGACACTGCAAAATACAGAGATTTAGGGGCAAAATATTTCACCAAATACCTCTGAATTCATACCTGCAATAAAATGCTGCTCTTTTGAACTAGTACCTTGGAAAGCTGGCCCAATAAAATAATCTGTCAGTGTTTGTGAAAATCATTTTTAACATAATTACTAACATCCAGTGATTTTTTTTTTTTTCAAATAGCAATGCTTCTAACTCCTCAAGAACATGAGAATCACTCTTTGCAAGAATACATCTATATTCGGAAGGACCCAGAAAAAAGTCTGTGAGGTCACCCATGAACTGTAAACAATGATTATTACCTTCTTTGAGGCCAGGAATGGCAAGGAGGTGAGAAAGAACTCCACTATATACTTTATAATATTGTTTTAAGTTTCTATGAAACAGTATTACTTTTGTAATGAAATGGCACTGAAATAAAGGAAAAGAGTAAAATGAAGAATCAACTTCTTATATAAAGTTCTTACTTTGTGTTACATAAAATCATATTTTTTATGTAGCATTTCCTTAGTTTGGAATGAATTATGTGGTATCAAATTATTGTAAGGTGCTATCTCTCAATATACAAATACATTTATTATAAGATCAAGGATATGCAATAGAAGACTATGATTCAACAAACAGTTTGAAATATTAATGCTTGGCTAACTTAAGTGTATCAAAGATTCTTATTTCTCCCATGTACTATGTCAAAACTTCTTTTAAAGCAATTGGAAATGTTTGGGATAAGCAGCTGTGCAACACTGCTTTCCACTGAAATGTTTCATATGATTTATGTGTGATTATATGTTTCTTTGGGCAACCATGATAACAGGGCATTGTTCAGCTTTGATTTTTTTTCCATACAGAAGCTGTATACCCGTGGACACACATGAATGTACACACACTTAAGAAAGAAATATTTGGACTTCATTGGCAGATTTGTAGGGCAATGTAACTGGTTAAACTTCCACAAAGCATATATCTTTCTCTTCATTATATACCATATAATACTATAATTATTGCAACCATGGGCCCTGAATTTCAAGACAATCCAAACTAATCACATTCTTCTTTTCCATTGGCAATATAAGGATATTAAAATTTTTTAAGGGTTTGATGATTTTTCACTCAGAAATAATAATCCACATGAAATTAGGAAGAAATAATTGTCTAGCCTAACGGTTTGCTGTGAGGATAACAGCCAGAACATTGGCTAAGATCGGAAATGGCAGTGTCTGGTCTTTCTCTCTCTAGAGAGCTTATATGTGGACTGACTCAGTCCACATGGAACAATGACAAATGTGACTGTGAGGTTCCAAAGCACAAGCAACCAAGAAGAGAACCCAAACAGGCGCCAAAGAGATACTTTTCTCCAGTTATTCGTGGCCCAAAGTCTCTTTCACTCTGGATCCAGTGAGAAAGATTGAAAGTGAAACCTAAAATAATCCTGTAGCCATGCCTACATATATTTTATTGTGGTGTGTGATTTCACCAAAAAACAAACAAAAAAAAAACCACCAGATGTTTAAAGAAAAGTAAATATGCCTTTTAAAAGATCCTGTTTAAGATTCTAGGAGATAGTATTTGAATTTACTTCTGAAGAGAGCACTCACCGGCCCATCCACACTTACCAGCACATCCCCACCGTGCCCTGGAACCTGAGGCACCAGAGATAAACTAAGCTAACAGCAATTACCCCTGCCCTGGGCAGTAAATCCCAGAACACCCCTCTGGCAGTAGAAACTTTTGCCCCTGGCAGTAAATCTCAATAGACAACTCCTCTGGTAGAGGAGACCCCCCCACCCCCACCCCCGCCTCCCTGGCCCGGTTAAATTCCAGTAGCAGCCTTATCTTATAAAAACCCAATTCCCCATCTCCTGTCACAACTCTCACTCAGCCTGAGAGGGTCGTCCCTCTTGGACTTTCAATAAAGTCCACTTCAGTCTGATACTCTTGGCCTCTTTCTTTTCAAACATTTTCTAACAACTACTTTTTTATATTTAAGTATAAGTGACATATAGCTATATATTCGCTTCAGTGCACATTCTGATTGGATTATTTGTATGTATTATGAAAAATTATTACTGCAGTAAGTCTAACATCTGTCATGAACTTACTTCTGAATATCTTTGTAATTATGAGAATTTTCCTTTGATCATGTTAATAACACAATAGTAACCAAATGATATACAGGGATGAATGAGTGATACTTTATACCACTAAATGATTTTAACAAATCTATGAGGTAGATATATATTCTATTTTACAGTTGAGGAACCCAAGGTGAAGGACTTCCCCAGGGGTCAAGATCTTTGGACGAGTTCATAGGCAACTAAGATTCAAATCTGATTGCAATGTCCAAGTTCTTAGTCACTTTTCTGTAAATTTTGAGGCCACACTATTGAGGATAGAATGACAAAAAATAAGAGTAATAAAAACAAATATTGGTAAAATAGAAGGCAGAATTTTTTTTTTTTAAGTTTAGGTAAGGTTAGTTAACAGAACTGCCAGAGGTATAATGGGTTAAATTCAATCTAAGATGACTCTTCCATGTAAATAAGGAAAACAGAGGCAAAGACATGATGAAGCTGAAATTACACACTTAAGCACGTAGGTAATGCAGAGGAGTAAACAGATGGCCCTCAGGATTAGGAAACTCCTAGGTTATCCTAAATGATTTAAATAAGAATGACTCAAATTGTTTCTATATTAGCCATCTGGGTTGCTGTGTATACTATAATCAGAAAGGAAGCAGATGATAGGAAATAACAGTTTTAAATTGTAAAAATCATAGATGCAGGCAAAATAAGTCATCTGCCTACTCACTGTAACATAACAAATTCCTAAGTACCTTGGTGAAATTGTGAAGGATAGAGATCCTGTAAATTTTCTAGCATGTAAGAGAGGGTAAGTAAAAATGAATGGAATAGGATCCATTATTGTTTAAGATATAATAGTACTGTTAGGTTTTTAAAAGTTAAATGTTTTGCATTTATGCTTATATTTTGATGGTTGCAATATAGATTATAGAGTATATGCATGTGTATGTAAATACACATCCACACTTACCAGCACATCCCCACCATGCCCTGGCACCTGAGGCGCCAGAGATAGTGGGGCTTTCATGAGGTCACTCAATTATCTCTCAACACTTAACCTCATTTCCACGATAAAATTCCAAGTAGATCAACCATAAATTCTCCTATGACCATATCATGGGAGTCATTGAAATGAGTCTCAGGCATTCCACACTGCAGATTGGTTCATCCTTAATAAATCTTTGTGTAAGGGCAAGGCTGTAAAAGACAATTAATACAGCATAGAATTTGGAATTCTGTCTGGACTCTGGACAGAATCTGTTCTATGACTTAACCTTTCTGGATTTTTGTTTACATAATGGCAAAAGTATTAAAAATTATTCTATTGTCTTATCCAATGGTTTTATAACTATACTACCCTTGCCTAGTTGAGTCTCTACATTGTGCAGTAGCATATGAAAAGTACCTGATGTGCTGTGCTTCACAGACCGCAGCGTTCAATAATGGCTAGGTTTTTGTTTTCCTGTTAGGATTCTCCAAGTCATAATAAACACAAAGTATTTGAAATGATAGACCAAATCATCACTGAAGACAAGATTCCGGTGCATACATAGAACAATCAACACAGAGAAGTAATATCCTTGTAGCACTACGCCAGAAGAGCTACCATTTATTAAACTTACTTAGCCTTACAAAATGTAAGGTAATGTCAAAAATAGCTAAGTGCTGTACAAGGAAGGAGGGTGGAGACCACTGATGATGAAAGGAGCCAGGGATGCACACAGGCTTCAAGGAACAGCAGGGTCCAGTGCTGCCCCCTCGTGGGCAACGGGGAGCCTGGACACTAATTCCAGTTCCTGGAGTACATGGATACATACATCATGTGTGGCTACACAGAGCTAAGTCCAGGAGCTCCAGAAATGGTGTAAGGCCCCACCCCAAAGGCTGAAAAAGAACATAATATGCAAGCAGTGTTACCTAGAAAAGAAAATTGTCAATCTGCATCTAGAAGGTCACAAAAGAGCCTAATAAATAAATGAATGTAATCAAGGTGTACACATTTTGAAAAATACAGTCAAGAATAAAGGCCATACAATATCATTCAACAAAATTTTAAAGCAACCATGTTGGTATTTTATTAATTCAAGATAATTCCAGGCTCAGATTTCTTTCTATAAACAATTTGAAATAAGTTTTTTCAGTTCTTTAGAAAGTCGGATATACTCCATTATGCAAGACAGTATCTCATCTTGTTCCCACTTTCTTGTAGCTGATCTAGACTGATGAAATCACTTTCGTTTTCCTGAGAAACTATTTGACTAATTTTTCTGAACATTTAATGAAAAGTTAGAAAAACAGAGCACTGTAATGAGAAACACATTACAAGTTTAAATGGCATATGTTGCCTACATGATCAGCTGATAAATCAGTTTATATTTCTCCATCAAAAAATGAAAAACATCAGTCCATTACTTAATTTCAAATTAATAACTAAGAAAATTGATTTTCAAACTGCTTTGCAACAAATAGGTCCAGATTATATATATATATGATCATTTATTAAACTACCATAACACATTTACGCTATGAGGATATATTTTGTTTCCAAGAGGGTAAATTTAAAATATAATTAGCAATGAACAAGATACATAGATGATAGTTATCTTTTCTTCTCTAGGAGACAATTTGAAAGAAATATTAGCTTTAAGTGATTTATGAATGTGATAGCTAGTCACCTAAATTCCAATGCCATTTAAATTCCAATGCTCATTTTTCTTAACAATAAAACAACGCAGGTTTTGTTCTATATGCAAAAGTTCATAATGAACACTGTAAAAGTTAAACCCTACAAAAATGAGAAACTATTATAACAAAAGAATGAATATTTGATAGCGTTAGAATTCATGAATAGACACATATTTTGGTTAGTCCCAGTTATTTATGTAAGATTAGATAGCATTTAGATTCCAAATATTATCAGAGAATATCTGTTTTTAATGTGCCATGAAAACTTGCCCAAGGCCAAAACATGAGTTTCAGCAGATGAGAAAAAATGATTCTGGTGTCTTGAATCACACTTTGTCAGCAAATGAGTCACAGAAACCTGTAAAGGCGCTATGCCAGCAACTCCAAATTAATTTCAACACTGAATTAAATAAATACAACTTTATTAATATAAAATAGTTTTCATCTAAGCTAATGTTTTGAATAGTATTATTATTTTTAGAAACTTAAAATATATATTAGTCTATCTATATCGTATAGAGCTAGGAAATTAATTCTTCAGACAGCAGAGTCCCTAGATGTATGCCTAAAATAATAGTGGTCCCTCAAATATTAATTATGTTTGTTTTATTTTTCTAATACCATGCACATGAGATGTATTGAAAAAACACTTGCTGATGAGTCTCTCACTTTTAAAACAGTTGAATCAATGTACCTAATTAAAACATTGTATGAAAAATATAATTTTATACTGTTTTGTATAAAGCCTTAGACATTAGAGCCAACCCCAACTATTTCAGAAAAACTTCTACATAAAAATAATCTTGACTAAATAAAAACTATGATTTCTTACTTTACTAGAACATCTTCAATGCCTGCTGACTTTAAAAAAAAATTCATTTCTTCTTTTTAAATGCAAATTATCGGCAGTCTGGTCAGTTTTTGTTTTCTAAATTTTCTTTTAGTTAAAGAAAAAACGGAATTCTAAATTAGGATTTTCATATAAATTCAAATTCTATTTTTAAAATGGAAGCTTATATTTCTATTTCAGACAGAAATATTATATCTGATATAAATGGGTTTCCCTGGCTACATGTAGCTACCTAAAACAAAGGTGGAGAATAAAATAATATTAAAATGTGCAAGGAAATGATTCATGGTTCAGATTCAATAGGTTAACATAAAAATGACCCATGAATTTCAATATATTAACCGTAGAACAAAATTTTAAAACCAAAATATAACATTAAAATCAATGCTTTACTATATATATTATTTTTTCTTAAAATGATAGTTTTATATTTCCCCATTTTTAAATAAGAATAAGTGAAAGCAAGTGATAAGTCATATAACTATACTTTATCATTGTCTCTGAAATCACTTTTTAAAAGTACATATGCTCATTATGGTTCAGTGACTGTACTAAATACTTTATAAACATTATTTATTTTTATTTTCACAAAAACAAAATTAGTGATCACAAAGATAAAATTAGCGCCCATTCAAATTATTTTTGTTTTGCAAATAAAACCTATAAAGTTCTGCTTTCAAACTTTCCCCCAGATACACTCATGAGCTATGACCCAATTCTCCCTCACCATAGTCACCTGAAGAGCACTTTGAAAACAAAGGCTAAAATAATCTTTTCTTCATTAAATCTTCCTGCTTATTTGCTGCGATCAGTCACCAAATATATTACGAGTCTTTTAAAAGTCCAAAGTCTAAAGCTTGGAGATATATTATGTGCAAATTTGACGTTAAAAATGTACTGTGGCTACATGCTTTTGTTAAAACATTTTTATTCAATAGGGGGGAGGCAACGGCTCTCAAATTTCCAGACGCTGAAGCTTCTCAAATTTTATAGTTCAAAATTCTTCCTATAGAAGAAAGCATCAGCGACAGCGAAGTTTGAAAGTGGAATTTCCTTATAATGTGGATGCATAATGATAAACATAAGCAACGTGCAGCCGGGCGTCATCTCATGAAAAATCGCTCTCTCTAAGGTAGGATTTTTGCTTTGCTTGGCACCAGGAAAATTAAAATACTCCCGTAAAACAACTTTTGATGATCCTATGAAGAATTCAATTTTTCTGCTTGTTTTTCTATAAAATTCTTCATGTAGCATTCTAACAGTGGATGGCAGAAATCAATCCTGGCTAAAGGAGCCTCAGGATTTCTTTGTCTCCTGACATAAAAAACATGTTCTTTTAGAATGTGGGGAATTGAAACTGTACTAAGAAAATTTCCACTAACACTCATCACTGTCCGGATTTTACAACTGTTTGTAAATTTCAAGACTAATTAACAAAATGAAACTAGTAGAATACAGTGATTTCCTACTGTATGACACTTCCTGAAAAATCTGAGAAACTGAATAAAAAATGACGATTAAAATATTAGCTGTTTTATAAATTATACTCTTTTGTTACAATGTAAGTTTTTTTTTTTACTACATTTCCCTTCTCTTTAAATAGGTTAAATTTCTACTTTTCAGTTTATATTTAAAAGAATGATAAAACAATTTGCTAAATGTAAAAAACAAAAGGCGGAGGGGTTTCAACTTCATCTACATAATGCAAAAAAGAGACTTGGCAATGTTTTTACTGAAATTAAACATTTTTTGAAAGTTAATCTTGGGTGTTACAGCACAACAGCCTATAAACGCAGTTTTGCTGAATTAATAAATCAGACCAGATTATTTTTCACCAGTTTAATTCTGATCACTAGATCACTGCAATTTTACCAAGAAAAGCACAATAAAAATAAATGTCCTTGGCTATAAATTTATTAGGGAGATGTGGTCAAAAACTTGTTAATTGTATCTTAGTAGTAATAGCATTCCCAAAGTTTAATAAATGAAATAATTAACAAAGCAAACCAGTTTCTGTCAGGAATATTTGATCTAAGAAAGGAAAGACTTGTAAAATTGTATGCTGATAAGATAAATGCATTATGCACATATTCTCTCAAAGTCTATGTTACATGTTCAGTGTAGACAAATTTCTAATAGCCTGATAAAACCATAAATGCACTAGTGAAGGAATGGCTAGTGACTAAGATTAGTCTGGATAATTTTATAATTTAGTATGAAAATAATAATAGAAACATCCAAAGTTACTACTTATTAAAACATTCAGATGAACTAAATCTATTTAGTTTGTATAAAAGACTAATGCTCATATTCATTTAGATGTGCCACAGCATTTAAATACTATTAGCTATCTTCTTACTTGATACTGGCTGCAATAAATTCAATCACCTCTCTGAATTTGGAATCAGAGGCTCAGATCTAGCACTGATTCCCTCAAAGAGATCACAAGTTTCCCTACTTGTCATACAACACAGATAATGATATACATAAGCACATACCCAATAATCCTGCATTTAGTCCACACATCCTGGGGAACAGCCCAAGAAACAAATGGATATATTCAGAAAGAGAGATTTATTTGTTCATATGTCTACTAGTTCATTCAAAAGGACTATGTACATGCATACAAAGTACGGAAAAATCATTTACTAAATGGTAACCAAAGCGATGATCTTATTAAGTAATAAAGTATAACTATATAGTTTCACCAAATCCTTTCAACAACTGTATGATAGCGACAAGTGATGAGCAAAGGTTAAATGAGGTGGTCAAAGATTAAATAAGGTCACATAGGTGCACAGTTTTGTTGGGATTTGAACCAGCTTTCCCAGTTAATCTTGGGTGCACTGCAAAGGACTTGAGATTTAAAAGTGGGCAAAAGAGTCTGGCTTGGATACAAAGTAAAATTTGTATGTAGTGCTATCATCATAGCTGTGAAGGAGAAAATGGAGGAGTTGCCTGTTTGTTTATGTCACGTCCAATCAAGTATTCAAAAAAAAAAAACCTAATAAAAGTGTAGCAGAAAAAGTATAGTTCCCTTTTTCTTGGTCAGGAGGGGATAGATGGTTCTCTTTCATCAGTGTTTACAGCAGGTTAAACTTGGATTTGAACGTTTTGGGTTTTTTTTAGGAATTTGCTGGGAAGTTGAGGGAAAGGGTGAATATGAGTGTAACTTGCTTTTCTAGTAAATTACTAGTCATTTGCTTAGGTAAAGGGCATGAGTTGCCACTTTGAGTTTGGAAGTTGATATCCCCAAGAACAACTGCATGTTCAACCTATCGCAGACTGTAAGATTAAAGTTTCTACTGTAAAAATAAGGAAATCATTGAAGTGCTTCATCAGGAGATTACATTCTGTTTCCTTTTACTTCCCTATATGATAGAATGTACACAAGTTTAGGTAGCTAAATAATTGATAAGAATATGACAGCTTTTTAATAGATTAGAAAAATATTTTAAATACACATACGTTATAAATTTTATCCTAGCCTTAACTTGAGCTGTAATATGAATATTAATCCTACCCTCACAGTAAATCTTTTATAGCTATTCCCCATGGTTAATTCATTTGGCAGAACTCCAGAACTACTGAAGAAAATTTCTGGATTATTTGAAAAAATTTTTTTTAAATAAAATGGAATTTTTACAGTTAAAACAGAGTAAGGACATTGCACTTAAGTTCATCTTAAATACAAATTTAAGTGTGGTGCAGGGTCTACTTGCTTCAGACTGTACACACTGACTTTAATTAGTGATTACTGGCACTGAGTCCACTGCTGGCACTGGGCTGTTTATTAAATGGCTGTGGGCTCCCCTGCTAGGTGTAAAGCTAGCTGCACACAGAGTGCCATTAGGCACGTGGCTGGCTATAGAAGGGTCCATCCCGTGCATGAAAGCACATGGTTTCCAGTTGTCCGAGACAAGCATTTCAGTCATCCCTTGCAAAGTATCACCTTTAAAAACTCAATTAAAAATTATACATACACACCCCGCACCACACACACACAATATATATCTGGATTTACAGTGCATTGGAATTTCATCATTTTCAATCCCCAGTCTCCTAAATGAACATACTTATATTTGACATAACAAATCACTAACCCACAAGGATTTTCCTTAGGTTCCCTCAAATGCTAATTATGTAACAAATCTAATTAAGTTCATATGACTCACTTCAGCAGTAGGTACTTCAGTTACTGCAGAGCTGCCAAAAGGGATCTAAAGTGTCTATTCTCCCTCCAAAACAATCATGCAGTGCGCCAAACTGATAACCGTTAAACACAGCTGCAGAGCAAATGTGCAGTCGTGGGCCTGTAAATACAGTGTTCACACATCAATCTGTGCTTTGAGCAATCTTGGGTTCAGAACTACTGATTTCAGGCTAAAGTAAGTTACTGTTATTTGAGTAGTATGTATGTGTACTGAGTCACTTGTCTCATCCAGCCTGGCTTAAGCAGATTTCTATAAGACATGAGTTTTCCCCACCTAAAAACATTCACTGAAACTCTGAACATCCCAAATATTAAGAAATACATTTCATCGGTATCATATTGAATTAGTTGTTAAAATCTATAGCCTGGCTGAAAAGAGACTAAAGGTTATGGGTTGTGTTTAGGAACACATTTATGGAATAATTACCAAGCAACGTATTTAACCTCATCTCTGAAGGAAATCACATGCATAGCGGTCTGTTATAAATGATTTTCACTACAGTAGGTAAGTGTACAAAACAAACCTTGGACATATCTGAGCTACAGAAATTGAACTGTTTTTATTTCAGTAACTCAAATGATTTCCATGGAAGGAAATTCTTTTCAGAGGGGCTTTCCAAACTGATTGGGCTGCCGGATGCTGAAGGCCATGACCGCATTCCCTCCAGAGGCTGCTGGATCGCCATGGCAACTACCCTTCCCCTATCAATAAGCAACAGCTCTGAACACTAATATTCTGGAGGGGGGGAAAAAGTTTCCTTTTCTGTGATGATAACAGTATGAACTAATTTCAAGAGTGAAATATACCACTTTTTGTACAAAACAGTATCTTTGCTGACTGAACTATTTCACTTAGAATCCAGCTTTGTAAATAAATGCAAAAACACCAAAATTAGCCAGTGCACTCCAGTTTCAAAACAAGGTAAGATCTGTGACCTAGTAATCTAGGAATGTTACAGCTGGAATGGATCATGGTACAGGTCCAGGCAGAAAAAGAAAAGCCAATCTGCAGAGAGCAAACAACCCATCAAAAGCAAAGTCATCAACAGGAAATCTACACACACTTCCATGCAGCTCTTAAAGTTTCCTAAAGAAGAACATGTTTCAATAAATATATTTCTTATATGTAGTTGTTCCCAGATTTATAATTATTATATATTAACAGGTAGGTATTCAATTTATCTCCCTATTAAGGGAGGCATCTGGCAGCTTTGTCTTTTGGTTCAAGTATCAACAGCTAGACCTCCCAGTTGTGTCTCATGTACGGTGTTAAAGGCAACACTGCAAAGTATATTGTACACTAGTTGTCATAGCCGCTGTCTTAGAGGCAAAATGCCTGACAGACTACGCATCAGGAAGTATTTGCTAACCAAACAGTGCCAGTTTTTCTTATATTCTGCTTCACTCTGGGGCATTAATAAGCTTAGTCACTGATAGAGCAAAAAAATTCAGCAAAACAGGAAGTGGAGTGTGGAGATTTTTACTCCTTAGCAATTACCGAACACTGTCTTACTCATCTATCAGATGCCACACTGTTGTCATCGTGATCATATCTCTCCCCCAGTTAAAAACTCCTCCTGACTCCCCAAAGCTTATTCTTTCTTTAGCCTTATTTCCTGTCCATCTCAGTACAGACATGCACACACCCAGCTCCATTCCAAAATTCAGCATTTTATTGTACCACCTTTACAAGTCTCGCTCTTCCTGAACTCTGATTTTTCTAACCTCTATATTCACACTGTTCACTTTTCAAACTCAGCTCCACATCCCCATCCCTCCAAGAAGCCTTTGGGTCCTTGGCGGTGATTTCTTTAATTGATTGATTCAATCATTCATCAATCAAATATTTCAGAGCCTATAACACTCCTATTTCCGAGAGACTGATGTTCTAGTGGGGGAAACATCTAAGAAAGGAAGGAAAGAAGGAGGGGCCTGGGATAGATGATGACAGGGGGCTTCTCAGATGAAGAGTGGGCTCAGGGAGAGGTACCTGCAAGGAAGGAGGTGTCCTTTGCAAACCGTGAGGAAGCAGCTCTGCCAACAACCCAGAAGGAGCCTTCTTGCTAGGTGACACAGTACAAAGGCACAGAGGTAGAAAAGAGCCTGATGTGGTGGAGAGAAATGGAGAGAAGGCCCACGGGGCTGCAGCACAGGGGGGAGGGGGAGTGCGCACACCAAAGGCAAGACAACGGAGCAATGGAAGGAAGAAAGGCCAGATGGCCCACAGACCAGGCCTGGCAGGAAGACAGTCACAGATGGTTTTGATATTTTCCATATCTGTATTTCATAGAGCATATAGAAGGTTCTCCAGGTAAACTTAGTGTTCATTAATAGACCAGAAATATCATTAGAGATACATGCTGGAGTTGCTAGGAATCCGAGACAAAATGATACAGGGCTGAGGGTCCAGTATGAACAGATAATTTTTTGTTTGTAATTTGGAGAAAATTTCTTCATCCAGTAGAAAACTTTTTCAGTATCTATGCTGAAATGCCTGTTTCTGAGGGAGTTAGGAAAATAAAAATGGGGGGAGGGGTTAGAATTTAGGGTATATTATTATAGCTTATGGTTAACTGAAACCCTTTCCTGGCTAACTCTTTTCTAGTAATCTAATACATTTACTACCACATCCGGCACCTTAATATCAATTTCCCATTTATTCACACTACTGATTTCCTCTCCCTATTTCTTATCGCTACACTTCTCTCAGTGTTTTTTAGGACTATGTATTGTCAAGCAAAAGGCTCAAAATTGAGTAACCCAGCAACTTTCACAAAGATCACATTTTTGTAAATGTTATCTCTTGTTCCTTTGGCAAGGAGTAAGAAACCACCACAAGATAGAAACAGATTTTTCACATGCTTCCTCAGGAAGTAGCAGAGAAAAGCTCTTCTCTTCATTCACATGCTCTCTGGGTTTTCACTCACCAAGACTCACTACAATATATCAAACTCTTAGTTAGTCCCATAATAATTTTGCTACCAAGCAGCTTGGGGTGATGGTGAGATAAAGTAAAATGAAGATAATAAAATATAATAAAAAATGAAGACAAAATATAACCAGGAATGAAGACAAAACATAATGAGAAAGTTTTTTATAAAGTCAATTATATAAAATTCAGGAGGATATATATACACATAAACACATATATATAGTCATTTATTTTTATTCTGATTTATAAAACTTCTGGTTATTTTAAATTCTATTATCTGGAATTATTTGGACTCTAAGTATAGAATGATTCCTTAGAAAATTTGAAGTCAATTCCAGTTATTTTTTTATGCTATCAAAAAAATATTCCTCTTGTGAAAATGTAAAGAATGACAAACACCTCAGCTTTTTTAGATTTTGGTCCAGTACTGTACTAGTATGTAGAAGACTTGGCCCTTGTCCTGAATCTCTAATCAGCAAGGTAAATGACAAGACAGTGGGGCTCTCACTTTTCCATGCAAACATCCACACGTCCTGCGTCACAGTGATCCACAAGATAATAAATTGCTGAAAGAGTAAACGCCCTTCTTGAACCCCTCTAATAGTCATCTATGCATTCAATGCGTACAATTCAATATTGGCACACAGTGGATAATCAGTAAGTAGAGGTTTACCTGGAAAATTCTGGTTTTCAATTATCTTCACATTTCTCAGGCTAGGAGAAAGGCAAGAGCTTTCTTGCCCTTAAAATTGGTCCTCAGTCCTTTAATATTGATAACAGAAGCCAAAAAATTTTGAAGAAAAGAACCTTAGCTCTGAAATCTTGACATAGCTTAGACTTAGAAGGATGTTATGTGATCATTTGATGCACCAATGGCAAGAAAAATGACAATAAAATATAGATAGCTATAGAGCCAAATTGAGTGTGTGAGAGAAGGAGAGAGCCAGAGAGAGAAGAGAGAAGCCCTAAGGACCTAAAGAGTCAAATCATTTTTCTTTTTTAAGATGTTATCCTCAATAAATTCTGGAGAGGGCTAAATTCACAATAATAAGCTTAAAAAGAACATGAGAATGAACTAACCATATTGGTAAAAATAATCTTATCATTCATAAACAAAATGGATTGGTACAGATATCCCCAGAGGAAGTGCTAGAATCTCTCCACTAGGGAGTTCAGAGAGGGTAGGAAAACTACCTTCTTTTGTAATAAAGCCCCAGAAATTTTGACTTCTGAGGTTTAAAAGTAAGAACTTTCTCCCCAAGGTAAGATCAGAACTTCTAGGATATGGTAAGATGTTACAGGTTTAGTAAAAGGTAAGCTCAGAAAAGGCTGAAGACAAAAAAAAAATTGCAAAGCACTTATATCTTATCGCATTTATAAACAATTCTCAAAACTCTAGGACAACAACATAAAGAAACAGTTCAACTAGAAAATGGGCAACAGACAGGAATACACATTTCACCAGAGAGGAAACAGAGGATTAAGAACTTAAGAGGATGTTCAACACCATTGGCTTTTGAGGAAATGAAAATTAAAACCACAATGAAATCTCACTACTCACCCATTAGGAGAGAAAGATAAAGACAGTGACAACAGCAAATATTGGGGAGGGTGTGGTGATCACTTTTATTTCTTCAGTGCTAGGAAAGTACAGCTACTCTGGAAAACAATTTGGCCATTTTTTATAAAAACTAAAAAGGAGCTTATGTATTGTCTATCACCCAGTAATTGCACTTTGGGGTATTAATTTCACAGAAATGAAAACTTAAATCCACACACAAACGCGCACAAAAATATTAACAATTGATTTTCCTTAATTGCAAAAACTCAAATGTCCATCCATGGGGGAAACTGTTAAAAAACTGGATACGCATACATCTCATGAAAAGATAATCAACAATAAAAAGAATTATTGACAGACAAAAGCACTTGGATGGAGTTCAAAAGCAATTATGCTCAGGGAAAAACTCTGAAGTCTCAAAAGGTAACAAACTGTATGATTCCATTTATATAGACATTTTGAAATGACAAAACTAGAGAGATGGAGAAAAAATTAGTGATTGCCAACAGATTGGGAGAAGGAGAGGGTACAACAACAAAAGAATAGCATGATGGAAAGTTCTGTACTTTGAAAATCTTGACTGTGGTGGAGGCTACTCAAGCCTATACATGGGATAAAATGGCATAGAAACACACACACACACACACACACACACACATTAAATAAATGGTTGAAAACTGAGTAAGTTCTATAGTCTAACACTATTATACCACTGTCAGTTGCCTGGTTTTGATATTGCCCTGGGGTTATGTAAGATGACACTATTGAGGGAAGGTGAGCGAAGAGTTCATAGTAGTATTATTTTTTGCAACTTCCTGAGTGGTTATCATTACTTCAAATATTTTTTAAGTTAAAAAAAAAAGTAGATACACATTAAGGAAGCAGAAAGTCTTGGAACTGAGGTAATAACCAGATTCTCATGTACAGTCTGTCAGCAAACATGTCAATGGCTCTGGGCAAGTTACAAAACTTCTCTGTGTGTCAATTTTTCTCACTTGTAGAAATAGTTGGCTTATCCCATAGGCGTCTAAAAACTGGATGTGTTAATTTTAGAGAAATAAAATAATGCTTTAGAACGTCTTGAACTTCAAGTTTTCTAGTTTTTTAACCTATGATAATTTACAGTGAAACAGAGAGAAACATGAGGAGGTCAAGGACCCAGTGCAGTGGTGCAATACTCCAAATCTAGGTGCATTCCAGAGAGGGCCCCAAAGAATACAGAACTTTTGGTCTTAGTCAAGCAGTAAGTACATTGAGGGTCTGCTCCAGTCACCTTGTGGCAGAAACTCATTCACTGAGGCAAAATTTACTCTTAAATTAAAAAATTAACTTTCAGGTAGTTTTAGACTTACAAAAAAATTGTGAAAGTAGTACACTGAGTTCTCAAATACCCCACACCCAGTTTTCATAATGACTAACATCTCACAATAATGTGGTACATCTGTCACCAAATTAATGAAGTAATTATTATTAACTGAACTCTACTCTTTATTTGGATTTCCTCAGTTTCCCCCCAACATCCTTTTTCTCTATTCCAGGACCCCATCCAGGAGCCCACAATACATTGAGTCCTCTTGCTTCCTTAGGTTCCTTGACTGTGACAGTTTCTCAGCCTTCCCTTGTTTCAGATGGCCCTGACAGTTGGAAGGAGTCCTGCTCAGGCATTCTGCTGAATGTCCCTGTATTGAGATTTGTCTGATAATTCTCTCCTGATTGGATTGGATTTATAGGGTTTTTATCACTCAAGTGTTTTTTTCAATCCTAAACTTTAACTTCAAATTCAAGCATATGATTAAAATGTGGCAATTTAATCTTTGATAAAGTAGCAAGTGGCTTTGTGTTCACTCATGTGAGAAGAAACTGCTTTGGGACACCGAATAGTAAATTCTCATTATCGGGCCTCCCTGGTGGCGCAGCGGTTGAGCGCTGCGCTGTGGAGCTGTCGGCAGCAGCGATGCGAGTTCGACGCCCAGCTGGGGAGAATCCCACATGGTGCGGCAGACCTCTCCTGCCTCTCCTGCTTCTCCCCTCAGCAGTGTGTTTCTGCTCTGCCTGTTCTGCTCCCCACTCTGTCTCTGGTGAATCCTCTCACCACCCCATGCCTCTGGCCTGTACCGCAGTTTGTATGTATAAATAAATAAATCTTTAAAAATAAATAAATAAATAAATTCTCATTATCATTAAATAGACCAACTCTATTACTTGTTAATTAGAACTTTATTCAATCAATCACCCAACCACAGTCACCTCTGGACAACTTTCCTTGAAGCCCCCCCAGGAAGACTGGGAAGCTTATCTTCCCAGAGGTCCACATATACATACATAAATGAATACACGCAAGCACATACCCATTTGCTATGGCTCATCTCATTTTGCTCATCTGAAAGTATGGAGAAAGTGCTTATACTTAGTACATTTTAAATTTAGCAATAAATTTATTTAGCAACATTTATACAATATAGTCTATCAAGGATGTATAAGAAATACAGCATGGCTTATAACAGCACCCTCAAAGGAACTAACTCTACAACTCTGTAAATATTTTAAAAGAAGCTACTTTGAAGGTCACTTTAATTTAAGGTTATAATTATATAACCTAATCAGAGTACAAAAATAGTTTTGCTAATTATTCTCATTAGACTAAAAATAAAAATATAATTCTAAAAATTAACAAATGTTATCTCCATAAAATAAATTAAGCATTATAAAACTTTCTGGTAGGAAACCAACAAACAACTATCTAAATAAATGCATTCCCATGTACCCGCATGGCTTCACTCAGCATCCACTAAAGTAATACAACTGGAGAACTACCAGATACTTCAGACATCTAAAGACAACCCCTAAACAATAAATAAAAGAGAAAAGCTGGCTTAAATCAATGTACTTTGTTTCATCTGATGATGGAAGATAAGTGATGAGTAACTCAAGCAGAGATCATGATGATAAATGATGACAGAGACACATAATATTAAATGTTTTCTATATGCCATTCTAAAAGCTTAACATTGTTGGCTCTTTTGAATCTCACAAAATTCAGGGTGTAGGATACTACCAATGGAAAAATTGAGGTCAAAGAGAGAAGTAATTTGGGCAAGGCTGCACACTTGGTATGAAGTCATCCAGGGTTCTGATTCCTATTTGCTCCCTTTGAAAGTATGGAGTGAGGAGAAGAAAAATATGGTTCTGACATGTAATTATTTTCCAAATTAAAAATTCTACAACTATAGCTTTTTCCATATGAACTGACTTCTCTGGTTAGCGCGGTTGTACAACCCACTGCCCCACCACAGCCACCTCTGGACAAACTCTTCTTGAATCTTCCAAGTAGACTTTTGGGTTCACATTTCCTGAGATTCTATTCTCATCCCCCCCCCCCAACAGAGTATATAACAATTATCAAATTTAAGTCTATCTTGTATTAGACTGATAACCGCTTTAGGGAAGGGGCCATATCTTTTTATTGGATTATGCGTTCAAAATGACTATATCCTGGGTCCACAGTGGGGAGGGAGAAGAGGGGTATTAAATATACTCAAGGTCCCAGGAGAGTGTGACCCCATTTAAAAAAGAGAGAGAGAAATTATGGTAGGAAAAGCAATTGCCCTGAAAAAAAAAAGCCATATCCCAATCCCCAAAAACTGAATTTCATAATTCCATGGCAAAACGAATTCTGTAGATGTGGTTAATGAGATGGGAAGAGGACCTACCCTGGATTATCCAGGAGGACCCAATCTAATGACATGAATCCTGATATTTGGAGAGCTTGCCCTAGTTGTGATCAGAGCAGGGAGCGATGACAATGGAAGGAGACAGGGAGATGCAACATTGCTGGCATTGATGATGGAGAAAGTGTCACATACCAGGGAATGTAAGCTGCCTCTAATAGCAGAGTAAGGAAAGGATGATCCTCTAGAGAATCCTCCAGAAAGGACCCAGCCCTTCTGAACCTTGATTTTGGCCCAGTCAGAGGTGTGTGAGGGATTCTGGAGCTATAAAACTGTCAAATAATAAATGTGTTGTTTTAAGCAATTGAACTTGTGGTAATTTGTTATGGCAACTATAGAATACGAATACAGGGACCTTCACTTTCTTCATCAAGTTTCCTCCTTGGGAGGTGGAGGACAGAAACTGCAAAGTCCGCAGAATGTCAGAAGCGCAGGCAGAGACGCGGACTAAATCTGAATCTGATGGCTCTGAGAGGCTGAAAGGAACTGGATGGAAAACATTTTAAAGAATTTAAGCAAGCCCAGTGAGATTACCTAATGTAAAAAATCCCTTGAAAGGATAATTTTTTTCTGTCTTTGGAAAAATACTTCTCTAATCTAAACGCACATGCCCCCATCTCCCAGATTCTCTTCTGGGAAGCCTGATTCAAGCCAAGTTAGAGCAGTGAAAAACAAACAGAATAGAAGCCACACTGTTTGGTGCTCCTAAATGGTTTCTGCCCTTCACAGCAATCCAAGGTCAGAGCAGTCTGAGTAAGAGACAAGGACGGGGCCCACAAAGCATTCTGTAACAAAATCCAAGTACAGGCTGCAGGGAAACAACAAGCTAACCAATGAAGGATCAAGACAAACTGGATCCTTTCCTCTAGTATTTCCACGCAAAGAAAGCAAAAATCACAAGACCAAAAAAAAGTCGGTGGCATGAAGCACTCAATTTTTTGAACTCTTAGTGGAAAGTATCTTGAATTCATAATTTTCTCCATTAATTAGGAGTGAAGCAAACTGGATGAAGACTTGATGCCATAAACATTGGCTTATGCTGCTACCCATCACACTCTCATCTGATAGGAAGCAGTGCTTGCGAAGTAGGAAAGTTCTAATGGAAAAGAGCATATTTCTTTCCTTGTAAGAATTAGAGTAATGTCCATGTAATATGGAAAAAAGATAGCTGCAAAATTAAGAAAATGTAATGTCTGTGCTTGAGTTTCACTGACTATTTTGTGGCATAATGACACAGACCTACAATTACTTCTTATATCTATTCTACGTACTTATTCAAGGAAAATCTAAGAGAATCAAGTATTGCTTAAGTTTTTTTTTATAAATATATATTTTTATTGTTATTTATGTCTTTTACATTTTGTATTCCCCTTGAGTAGCCCACCACCAATTCACCCGTGATCCATCTTCATGGTCCCTTGTGTTCTTTTCTATTCCATTTTGTGCCCTTTTCCTTCCCTCCCTCCGCCTCCCTATAGTCCTGTTAGGATGTTGTTGCAGTCCTACTGGATAAATTGACACGCCGACACATATAAAATGAATTATATGAAATATCTTCAAAACGAGAGCTAATAAAAAATTTTCAGGGTTATATTCATGTTCAGCACATGAAGATACTACAGATTAGGGCCTCTTTAAGTCAGTAATGATCTCACTGTTGACCAGTGTTACCTTAAAAACTT